>JAQGBH010005912.1:0-13409 GCA_034698265.1 Sminthurinus aureus | reverse complement strand
GGGTGTGTGGGCAATCATCCTGTGGGCAATTGTGTGTGTGGGCAATCATCCTGTGGGCAATTGTGTGTGGGCAATCATCCTGTGTGGGCAATTGTGTGTGGGCAATCCACCGTGGGCAATCATCCTGTGGGCAATCAGCCGTTTACCGTGAAAATTGAAGGCATCAATGCCTCAAACCTCAAAGTATATACATTTATCTTTTCCTTCTATCTCTACATCACTATTATGTATTTCACTTTCTTCTTGTCACTTGTCAATTCTTGAGAGAAACTTTAACTTGTAGATTATACTTTATACGTTATGCTACATTTTACATTTACACTGAACAGTGTACAGGCGACAGCTATAAGCTTAAAGCTTAGAGCTCACGATGATACATCACAAAGAGCTTTTAAAGTCAACTTTTACAAAGTATTCATGTCCTTAAAAATAAAATTGGCTATCTATCTATAATCTCCCGTTAAATCTATATCGAATATCAAACACGAGAGCAAAATGTAGCCATTATATTATGCAGATAATTCTACTACAGCTTCAACTTCTCAATTTCATTCAACTAGAGTCTAAATTGTTTTTGACTTGCATACAGATATTCATATTAAAAGAAATCAGGATGAGCAAATGAAAGTAAAATGTTCAGATAGGAGATCGGAAGCTGTTATTGTCATGATTAATTGTCGGTAGCAAACCACGATTTTTCTCCATATGTTAATTACTATCTTTAACTCAGCTTGAAACGTGAAAGAAGAAAGAAAACTCCTAAGAAACCACAAATTCATTTGCACGTCTATCTTATCAAATTAATTGTGTCTAGTGTCTAGTGTCTGCCTATTAGAACAAATTTGTCATTTCCTTTCTTGTACCTTGTTAATTTTAATGCTGCTGAAGTTTGAATCGAACTCATTGTTATTAGTTATTATTCACTATTCACAACAATAATTAGGTACGTACGTCATGTCTACAAAAGTTTTGATAGAGAATAGAATACATAGATAGAGCACATTAATATGTACAAATTTTAAATTGTGGGAAAAAATAAAATAAAATGGATTCTACATTTACTCCTACTGCATATTCTTTTTTATACACTACACACTATACATGAAGAATCAAGAGAACTAGAATATTATTTGTTGTAATCTGTAATGCCATTGAACTTGACCAATAGAAAGAGAAGACTTTCCTCGTGTGAAGTCTGAGTATGTGAGAAGTTTTGGATTATTAAAAGTTAATAATAGTAAAGGTCGCTTTGAGAAAGAAGTTTCCAACTTTCTATTTTAATATCTATTACTATTTTTATGATATATTAATGCTAATGTTGACTTGATTTTTTCTGAGGTCGAAGAATATTCTTAAGCCGTCACTATTCACCCCTCACTATTACGTACTCTAATTATAAAGTTACAGAGCCATTATGTTAGTGTTATTGTTAGTTGGACTTTGGACTGGACTTAATTATAGCATGGGTATGGCTAATATTCTATCTACATGATCTGTCAAAAGCTCGAACTCAAAACACATGGTGTAACAGTATCAGTGCACAAGTGTCCACGTATAAGATGAAAATATGTTATTATTACTTGAGACTTCAGAGTCAAGAGTCAAAACGCAAGACATATTGGTGTATAAAAGGAAGCTCTTTCTCTCTTAAAGCTCATACTCATTCATCGTTCTGTATTTCATGGTGTATGGTATGTCTTTGTAATTCTGATGTTAGTTACGTATGGATTTAAATGAACATTAAAAATTTAAACTCGTCGTTATGCTCGTCTTTTGTCTGCTAATCGTACGATATAATATCATAAGTTATGATTCATAACATGGCGTATTATAACGACGATTAACCAATGTAAAATGTTCATGAATGGAGAGTTTTGTGTGATCTTGGATCTTGAATCTTGAGTCTTGAACTTGGCTTAACTGAACCATAAACTAAACCAAACCAAACCAAACTAACCCTGTGAGCTGTGAGACAGTACAAAGTACAAAGACAGAAGACAGTATCAGATGAAATGCATGCAGTATAAAATATAAAATCACAAATCACACCAATTATTTTTAACGCCATAACATTATAAATTGTACATTGTACACCCTTCCCAATCCTACAGCAAAGTTTAAGTAGAGAAGAGAAAAAAGGGAAATTTCAATTTAAATGGTCAGATATACACTGTACATAATACAAAGTACACAACGTATTCATACGAGGCATGAATGAGTAAAAAAAAAGTTTCCACATCCTTCATTTGAAATTTTAAAGTACATACTTCTAGGAATGTCCATTGTAATTAAGTTTCAAATAGAATAAATGATCCAATCAAAATTAATACAAGTAGACGGAATGAGAAGCACAGAAATTGTATATTATACATGATACGTACCGAAAATATCATGTGAACTATAAAGCATAAATTCATAAATACATTTTACATATTATTCTTTGCACTGCACTGTATAGTGTATACTGTATACATTCCAATAATCTGCCGAGTATGGCAAAACGGAAATGGAAATTTCCCATTAATGTGGTGTGAATGATCTATACAAGTGTGATTTGTAGGAAATAGGAAAGCAGATGCAGAACGCAGTATGCGCGCTGAACTCTCAACTCGTCCTTTCCCATTTCCCATATATGCCGTGAAAATTGGAATTTACTGGAAAATTCTTCCCTCTTTTACACACTCCTCTTCCAAATTCAAATCCATTTCAAGTTTCAAGGTTTATATTTTCATAAAAATTTAATTTTGAACACTACATACTAAGATCTTAAACTTCTACAGAAATCTACAGAAAACATGTTAAACCATAGAGTTTGAGTTTAATCTACTCATTTACCACCCATTTTCTTCCTACACTGTAATCTGAAATCTGACGAGAGTTTAATTAAATATTGTCTTATTCTTTGGTTTACGATATCAGATATCAACAGCCTACAATCTACTTTACCTAATACTTAAAACTACGTGTGGTGAATTCTGTATCCTGCATTAGATTTTATTATTTAATTAAATTGGATAAAGGATAAAATTTTATTATTAAAAAAAAGAAAGCAAGCTTGAGGACAGAGTGACAGTAATTTGTTTGGAGTCAACAAGTTCATTTCGCATCTAGAACCTCAAATCTCAAATCTCAGTCCTAGTCACATCTTCTATCATACCATACCACTAATACAATTTCTGTGCTCCTGAATCCTGTCTCCTGTCCTATTACCGCAGGGATGAAAAGTGACTGCTGAGCTGTGTCAAAAATTACACATGACGGTCAAAATGAGAACAAATGGAGAGTGCGTTGTGATGATAAAGAAATGCGTCTTATGTATTTGGTACGATATACTGGATGCGTTTGTCTTTAGAGGGAGGTGATTCTCAATGCTCAATGCTCATCCTCAGGACGATAGCAATGACGATGAGCAGGACAAATTGCGACATCACAAGATTGGATATTGCAATAATAATGATAATAGTAATAATAATAATACTATAACGTTTCCATCATGAGTAAGAAAATGGCATCGTTCAGAACTAATCTGCCTGTCTTTATCATATGACTCTCTCCTTCCGTCTTTCCGTGCTTGACATTATAATCACAATCACTATGTACTGTGTACCGTGACAGTGAAACTTGAAACCAATGATGGTACTTGAAATGTACGGATCTGCGTACACATTAGATACACACTACACACAAACCACTTCTTTCACATACGTTTCATCTATAGATATATCATAAATGCACGTTCACATTTGTACACATACATACGCACAATTAATAAGTCTCTCTCTCTCTCTCTCTCTCTCTTTCTCTAAGTTTCTTTCTTTGCCTGGACTCAAATGACGAGAGACGAGAGATGAGAATGATGAGAAAAAAGATGAGAGTGGGTGGGTGGATTATTATTTGTGGTCTTAATGCATGTGTTTGCAGTATGCACAATGCACACTCACAAAAGTAGAGCCCTTTTTCATGTTCTCGAGTGGTTTGTAGTTTGTACTCTGTACTTATGTCAAGTTTCATTTTTATTTTTCTGTCATCATCGTCCTATTAAATTGGATATTGCTGTATTCTGTATCTGTATTCACACACATACGCCAAATAAATGGGTAGAAATGAAGAAGACTGTTTAAGAAACTCTCCCTTTTTATCCTTAGTCAAACATTAATTATCTCAAAAACTCATTACATCTACAATCTACAATCTAGAACCTAGAATCTAGAGTCTAGAACAACGCAGTTGTCATTAATTGTGTCTGAGGCCTGTAATTTTCAACCCTGTGATGCATTTTCCATACCATGTGGAAAAGAATAAATGTATGACAAAAATTCACGTGCTCGTCTAATTGTCGATGTCCGGATCAATTATCAATAACCAGTAACTGTTGAAATCACTAAAAATAAGCAGAAATAGCGTAAAAAGTTTGCAAATTTTGCATTTCTGTTTTAAAAATTTCACTCTAGACTTTACTTTGGAAAATAATTCAGAAAATAAATAATTGTACACATACGAGGGTGAGGCATAGGTATCTTGTCTTCGGGAAAGCAAAGTTCATTCCATTTCTAAAACAATAGCAACCAAAACCCAAAAACGTAAAACAACATATACACTTGTACTTTCTACTTTCTACATTCTATACAACATTTTACTTGTGCCATATTTACACAGCAAAATGATATTCATAGAATAGCGCTGAGAGCTAAGCAGAATTCGAGCTAAAGCTACAAAAAAAACCAGGGAAAGACGCTCAAACAACATTTCGGTTGTCAGAGAACTCTCATTTCTCCATATTATACCCGTACTTACTGCAAAAAATGGTTGTTATCCAGAATCTAAAGGCTGTGAACGTGAAAATGTAAATTTGGGCAAAAAGTACAAAACAGAAAGCAGAAAACGGCATAGTTAAAAGAAATAAGATGTTCCCTTTGATTTATAATCTTAATTTTTCCAAGACAGGATTACACATGAGCAAAAAGTTGTGAAAAACTAGCGACTTCAAAGTTAATGAATGACATGAACCTTTTCTTCTCTCTACTATCTGCTCCACGTTGCATACAAATGTACACTAACGTTTTTGTACCATGCAAAATTCAAAAACAAGGAAAGTTTACAGCTTCAAATAGTCTATATTATAAAACATATTCATACAGCAAACAACGACCAGCAAGTGAACTTAAAATACTTATTTACATTTACTTTCTCGCCTGAACTCGACTTTGTGGAAAAGCGAAAAAGTGTTGAAGTACTGATGCTTATGATAGTTTTTTATAAGTAGACACTTTACTTTGCTTTCTTCATTAGTGATTAGATTTATTCTAGTATGAGCTTTTAACTTTTACATAAAGCATCAAACAACTAAATTTTTCTTAGAGAATATTATAATACAAAATTATATTATCTTCTTTATGGTACAAAATACTTTTTCTACCTTTCTAATGAAAAAAATTAGTAATTGAATTATAAATTGAGAGTTGAAAGAGTCTTTATCAAAAATGTATAACATTTTGGGTTTTGGGTTAAAAATGCAATTCATGTGTAAAGTTTCACTGAATAATTCAATGCGCTTGAACTTGGTAACTTTTTAAATGAAAAAGTACAGTCACCAAACATTATTCTCATGGTTAAATTACATGAGAAAGTATGCAGTCTGCAGTCTACAGTCTGCAGTAGGTATTTTTGAATTTCATCTCTATGTTCTGTTGTCTATGTAATTATGTATCAAGATGGTCCATCCCAAGCCAGTCCATGCCAGGCTCAATGCTCATGCATATGGGGAAAATGAAGGCAAATAACAACAGTAACAGTAACGTTGATGCAGTAAACAGCATCTAGTATCTACAATCTACACAGTATGTATTATGTACACAGAGGAATGAAATACAAAATACAGGAGATATAAAATTCTTCAAGGCAGGTTCAAACGAAACTTGAGAGTTGAGCGTAGAGTTTGGAGCACATGCATCATCATTTCATCTCATATAAGATGACGCAGAGAAGCTCAAGAAGCTCAAAAGTGTTTTCACATTCTACTTGTCTTTGTATTTGTATTGTCTATGTGTGTGTCACCACCTCGTTAATATTTATACATGTTTAAATTCCTTCTCTTATTCTTTTACTTTTACGTAAATACAAAATACAAAAACATTTTCTCTTCCCCGTGCACTTCAATTTGGAAAAGTTTTCAGACACACAAAGCACAAAGCACAAAATCCTATTCCTTTTTTCCATCTCTTCTCCTGTAAAACCTAAAACCCTGGTTTTCCTTGTAGACCGTTGACGTAGTTGCACTTTGTTTTGTAAATTTTTCTACTCAGCATTTTTAGCTCTGTCGAGAGTCGAGAGGCGTAAAATTTATAGTTGTTTTGTTTTAATAGGGAAACCTGTGCACTTTACATGCAGGAAAAATAGCAAAGTTGGCAGATTTAGATTGCCAAGTAAACTTTTGTCTTTTCCTCAATTATAAATTCCAAATCCCAAATTCCGTGAGTGAGAGAGAGAGAGAGAACGAGAGAGTTAAAACAAAATCAACCTTTACCATATTTTTTTATCCTTCAAAGTGCCTACTTGAATTGATACGTAGAACTAAGAGCATGAATTAGAATCGTTACGACTATTATTGAAAAATGAGAAATTGCAAATTATTCGAATATGATTTTTTCATTGAACGTTGAAATATGGAAATTATTATCTTACCAAGTTTCACGATTTCAAATAATTGTAGTGTACTTTTTTTCTATAGAAAAAATGCATTTTTACTCCTTTTTGTTACTCTACCCCTGATTTCTGATTTACACTTGTACACTACAGTTTCAAACTACAACGTATGGTATTTTTATGGTGTTAATGGTATTTTTCTCCAAAAATCCTTTTTCACCTCTACCGTTCGCAAGGCTCATGTAACTCATTAAAAATTAAATAGTAAATAATGATAATATAATCATCACTAGCCCGATAATTCATCAACACTTTGCTAATTCAATAAGTTCACCTTAATTATTTCTTTGAATTATATTTAGCTACTGAATTTGGAATTTAAAGTGTCTTACAAAAGATTGTGCACCTGACAAATGCAATGCCACACTTTTTAACAGTTTGCACTATGCACGTACGTTTTACATTTTATCGGTTCGTGCAAGGTCTTTTACTATGAGTAAAAAGTTGTTCTCCTTTAATGAATGAATGGCACAAAATAATTGTAATCGCATGTGTCAATGCTCAAGAAACAACTGAAGGTGTATTGATGCACAAAAAGTGGTGCAAAAATATTGACACTCAATACTCAATTCTCAGTTTCAATGATTCCCTGTGTTGCATTACCATTTCGTTTAAAGTCACAAGTCACAAGATACAAAACAACTTGTATTGTTTTTAGCATGTAACGTAAGTTTGCAAGATTGAGCCCATATCACGACAAATGTTTTGTGTTTTGTGAATGAAGTGTGTTCAAATTTATGAATTGAATGTCACTTGGTTAATTAAACTAATTTGAATGTGTTGCAGAAAAATTAGAATCACGTAACAAGGTTCAGAACGCCCACTTGTTCAGATTTCGGATGGTGATTAAAAACATGGAGGAATTTATTATGTATTATGTACAAGTGCAAGTGAGAAAAACAAAAACAAATGCAGTGTACAAATGTACAGTATCTGTAATCTATACAATATACACAAAGTATCATGTATGTTGTACGTTGTATCTATATGTGAAAGAATGAGATAAGAAAAAGGTGAAATTGAAACTTGAAATGTTGAATGATGTAAAAAGTTTAGAGTTTAGAGGCGTTGGACTCACTTCCCCTCTTTTTTTATCTCAAATCTCAATGAATAAAAAGTAATGCTTGGAACTTGAGACTTGAGCTAATTGAATTGTGCTGGTCATTCAGTCATTTAGCATTTAGTACTTAATAAACATGAATATTTTGTACTCATCTCCTTCTCTATTGTAAATTGACTCGTAAGGATGAAAGGGCATGCAGACAGGATGAAGAATGTCGAATGAAGAATGAGTCAATGTTCTACAATCTACAACACTTGAAACTCCAAACTCCAAAACTTGTGAAATGAGTTTGCACTCAAGAGTCAAAGGGAAAAAATAAGTCATTTGAAGTGCAAATACATAATACATTTAAAACTTTTCTCCCTGTCTCCCTTTCTTTGCTTCTTCAAGATGATTCAAGATTCAAGATAGAACAAAACACAAAACAAAAGGAATCTTGAGAAATTAACTATTGAAAAATTATTCCATTTAGCAGCTCTTGCCTCTTTGCTCTCGGTTCTCAGTGTTATCTTCTGTGCATTCATAATTCATAACTCAAAACTCAAAACGCATAACCTTCAGAAAGTTATACAATATGAAGCACAAAACAGGAAAATAAATACTTACTGCAACCATCAACAGTCAACAATAATCAATTGTACACACATAAACTATGTAATTAGCATAGGCATAATATTCTCAATGCTCAATGCTCAATGCTAATAACAATTCATAATATTATTATTTATTATCATATTTCAGACCTTGTGTTTGATCTTTGCATAGGATAGGTTAGAAATCCAGAAAAAATCAAGAGTTATCCAGAAATTCACCACTCATCACTCCAAAATAACCTATTTTCTATAATTGAAAACATTTTTACAAGGGCTTTAAAACAAGATTCAAGCAGTGCAAACTGGGCATCAGATACTAGGTTAGATACTAGCAGAATCCAGCATGCGCTAATTTGAAAGTGACAAAAAATGTTCCATTCCTGAATTCTGAATTTCCAAGTATCACGATTCCATTTTCCATTTCACATGACACGATTACTTAATTAATTAGTTAATTAATTAATTATTTGTATCATACGTACATGTGTTTGTTCTCTGTGCTCTCTTATTTTTTATCACTTTATTATAAATTTTAAAGGTCTGAAGTCTGACGAAAGAGTCGTCCTTCATATGCGTTTGTAAACATAAATGCTACATTTTACACTTTACACTACGTTAAAAACTAAGAAACTTTTCCATGAACAGAATACAGAACTAGTTTGGATTCTGTATCTCCTTCGAATGCACAAGTAGTTAGGAGTTAGGAGCAAATGAGTCAGAACAGGAGAAGGACATTTGTCATATTCAATTCTCAAGTTATGCACCATCTTCAAATCAAAACAAAACAGCCCAACTCTTTTCTGATACATTGATCAAAACATCAAATATCCAACCCACAGAAAACAGAGATGAGGTAATCTTTAAGAAATTCATTATTCAAATCGATATATGATAAATCCGCACAACAATTTTTTTGTTCGTCATGCCTGTCCCACTCAAAAATGTAACTTGTAACATGTAGTCACTGAGCTTTGCTCTGTACACTGTAGACTGTAGACTGCACACCAGAATATCATTTAATTGGTTGTAGCTTCAAGGCGTATAGAAAATATTTAGGATGTTTAAAACAACAACAAGATGTTGACTTTTGACTCTGAATCTTTTATCTTTTCATTGTAGAATCTAGATTCTACGTAAATTTTTCCTCTCTTCTTCCAAATTCCAATTTATATGGTGATTTGTTCTTTTGGAATTCACTTGATTTGATATTTAATTGGGCAGATGTAAGGATTAAAAGTGTATCACGTAACAAATCGTACTTTATAGTTTGTAGTCAACATTCAACACTGACCGATGAATGATAAAGTTGTTCAAGGCGACATTAAACATTAAATGTATCAAGAATCAAGAATTAAGAATACCATAATATGATTACAGAAGACAACTGTTTATGCATACCAGACCAACGCAGATGATCAAGCCAAAGTCGAAGCGAGTGACCAACGATCAATTTAAATTAATGGCATGAAAATGACCATTTATTGTATTAATTAATTAATTAATTAAAAGACTCTGAAATCTGAAACAAAAATCATCTCAATATCCTAATCACGTACAATGCACCATGCACAATACTAAAAAATAAAAAATAATGTGGATGAGCATAACTTCAATGTACATGATGCATACGTGTAATAAACATATTATTTGTATAGTTATGATTATGATCATAATTATGACTATATTACGAACACTACAAATATTGGCTTTACCTCACATTACACAAATTAGGCCACGGTGAATGGCTCTTTTCCTCTCACATGTGCAATGCCCAATGTACATAATACATAATGCATTGTTCATAAAGTGTACAATATTTAGAATAAAGAATCTGAAAAGGACTGCAAACTGTCATTTACTTGGAGAAAAAACAAGCACAGTTGAGTTAAATTAGTTTGTCTCTTACTAGGTTTAAACATGTGTAGAGTGTAAAGTTAATATCTAATATCTACAGCATGTACAATGTACAGTGTACACTGTACACTGACATTAAAAATTCCATACTGAAGATACATATGGATATTAGTGGCGTGTGAATGTCTTCTCTTGTCTTATCTCTTGTGTCTTGTGTCAATGGGGAGGGACAAGAGTTCATTGTTAAGACACTATAGATAAATGAATAGAGCTTTATTTGACTTAATTGGAAAGGTGAAACGTTGATGGAAGTTGGAAATGCAGGATGGGCCACACAACGTAGACATTTATACCATACCAACGTCCAATTTACAATGTACAATACAACAGAACAAAAAGAGTGGATATGAATGCAGATACTGATAGTTCAGTCAATGAATAAATGAAATGACTGACTGAATGAATGGGTGAATGAATGAATAGATGACCAACGCAATACAATACAATACATATATACAACGCGTACATGTACTTATACTTATGTATTTATGCATCATAGTTGTAGCTATAAGAAATAAAACAACGAAAAGAAAAAGTGCGTTGTGCTCTCAGCATGAAGCCATTTTTGCTTTGTGAGCTGTGAGTCGTCCAAGTTTGTATTGGAATCGTCTGTACACATTGCACTTTTGTACTGCAGTCCGTCTATCTTTAATCACAATTTCTGCAACTATATAACTAAATATAAAGAATAATAATAATACTCTAACGATAAGACTGGATATACCTTGTCTAAGATACATGTACTCGTATATAGAGTATAGAATACAGAGTATAGTGCTAAATACACCTGTAGTCTGCAGTACACACTTGTAAATTCAAATCTACATCTGATCTGCTAATATGTATATATACACAATACATATACACAATATACTATGTGCAGTTTGTTCAAAACATGTACGTTACGCATAAAATTGTACATTGTAGATTGTAGTATTTGTGCTCTGTTCAGTGTATTGTTTGAAAAAAAGTGAACGTTAGCGAGAGAAAAAACTCTTCATTTCTTATCGCTTCAAACTTGTAACTAAATAACAGCAAATTCAGCTGAATTCTGAATTATCGCGTAATCTTTTTTTTCTGACAGACCTCGTTAATAATAACAACAGCAGCAACAGGATTTTACTTTCGATTCTCTACAAACTACAAAGCCTGAATTCAACTTACTTGGTTGTTGGTTAGTGTGGTGGAGCCTTAAATTAAAGTTATAAATATTAATGCTCATGTTTTAATCACTTTTACTTGGCATTTAACATTTGACATTTGACATGGGACATGGGATGACAAGAGTATAGTGAAGTTGTCAGTTGTCAATTATTTTTCAACCTTTGTAAGAACTTGAAGATTAGTCAATCGACAGATGGAAACTGTGTGATTGGAATACAAATCCACTGACCCGTCATCTTTCTAATTCGTCAATAAATAATAGACACAAGACAACATGAAATGTAAAATGAGAGACGATAATCGCAATTTAATTTACTTATTGTATGCACTAAATGACTTTTCATTACTGATGTTTTACTGATAAATCATTCCTCTCTACTATTTATTATCTTCTATAATTTCATGAAATGAAAGCATAAAAAATCTCAAATATTTTTCATACCTACCAGAAAAATACCGGAAAAAGTACGTGACAGTTTAACTACATGAAATTTATTTTAAAAATCGAAAGTACAATTTATTTTCAATGTTCAGCAGGCGCATATTTTTTACTTCATTTTGAATTACAAATTTAATTCCACAATTATGGATAATGTATGGAGTGTGGAGTACTATTATTCGGCATGTATAAAGGATTTTTCACTGTCTACATTCATATTTGGACTACAAATCTTTTTTGTAGTGCGTAGATTATTACAATAGTGTAAAAGTAAATGGAGGAGGACAGATTCAAATGTCGGTGCAATTTAAGAATCTACTCGTGTAAAAACCCCAATCAGTCTTACAACTTAAAATGGAAAACTCAAACTGTGAAAAATGCAAAAGTTAGACACTGTAGGTTTTTAACTTCCTTTAATATTTTATGTGCACAATGCACATGCATTGAATCATTGATGCATCTAATTTAAAATTTAAATCCCGTTTGTCATGCTTGATTTCTAATTTCTACTTGGAGTTCATTCGCAATGCACAGTGCATCGTAAACAGTAAACAGTGCACTTAAATTGAGTTGGCTCAACTGTTAACTTGGAATTTGGAATAAATCACAACAGAATAGAGTGCCATCCGGATGAGTTTTGAGCTTTGAGTTTACTGCTAGGTAAATAATATTAGATATAATAATAATAATAATATGACAACAGCAGTGCAGTAGATCAAGAACCAAGAATCAAGAGTGTGAAATAATAGCAATCAACGTGATATTTTATTGGCAGTGATTTGAATTTTGAATTCTCCATTTATTCATCTACTTTTTACGATGCGAAGCAGAGTATTGTAATCGTCGTGTCCGGCTGGCTGGCTGTGCACATTGGGGTAATGTGAGATAACGAAACTAGCGCCACCTAGCGGCAAAATTTGTCACTAGTCAGCGCCCTCTAGCGGGAAAATTTTTAAACGAGTGGACAAGTTTATTATGTGACGAATTCTTATACTCAGCTTCGCATCGGGAGCCTTAAGCATTTATGCTTTCAAGGCGATATAAAATCCTCACGGAGGGAGGATTTTTAACTTTATTATCTATTCCAGAGACTCGAGACTCGAGAGTCTCTGGTCTCTGGTCTCTGGTCGAGAGGCTAAAGCTTCCTGTTTCTGCCCATTTTTGCTCCACTGGGTCATGTGACTATTTTTCTATTTTTTTCTACTAAAAAATTGCATTCCCAAGCCTAAAAGTTTTCTTGTAGATAAATGTCTGACTCTCGATCCTCGATTTCTAGTTTTTAGGTAATGTCTCGATCCTCGAGTCTAGAGTCTCGAGTCTCGGTCATTTCCGGCGGGTGTTTTCTCTGCCCGTCTCTCTCTCGTGTCGTCCCTCTGTTTTTCTCTGCTTGTCTCCCTTGTCCGTTTTAAAACGCCAGGAGTATAGAGTAAAAAGTCAAGAGTGAATATGAATAAGAACGGATGAAAAAAATGGGTAATGGAGATGGAACGGTTAACGGATGGATGAGAATGGATCAAGTAGAAGGTACAACAAG
>JAQGBH010005911.1:0-13409 GCA_034698265.1 Sminthurinus aureus | reverse complement strand
CATTACAGAATAGTATGATAATCTCTCGTTTCTTCTGGCTCGCTCCCTCTTTAGGTACTCCTGTACCCATGTTTATTATTCATTACTCATTATATCATGGGGTTCCTATTTTTATTCCAAAGACTATTGACTTGACACGTCAAAAATCGAGAACAAGAATTTTTTAGATTCTAGATTGTAGATTGTAGAAAAAATCTTACCTGGTACAAAAACATAGAAATAGGAGTTCAACTCGGGTTGTAAAATTCCTTCACATGTGTACTTTCCAGATTGCTTTTCATCTGTATGAGTGAAAACAACGGTGGCTCTGTATCTGTAGGTAGATGTATCATTGATGTTTTCTGCAATTCGGAATGTTTCGGTATGAACTGCTGGAGCCTAAACAAACAAGTGTGAGAATTTCAAAAAACAAAAAAAAATGGTAAAAACAACATAAGCTTGGATAATAATTAATAACTATTACTATAATATTTAACACATAAATAAATTTGATGTAAAATTTAACACTTGAAAAAATACATGTGGTTCACTTTACCCCGTTCCCCTGATAAACCCATTGTACAGGCACACTGGAATTACAAGTTAATTGAATAGTTTTTCCAAAATACAAATTATGTTCAGCATCCAAAAATGGAATAGTCACATCCGAATTTCTTGTTTCACTAATAACTTCCACGGTGACACCTTTGAAATTTTTCCGATATGCGCCAATATCAGGACTAGTAGTTGATGATAATGATGATGATTCTCTTGCACGTCTCAAAGATACACCATGACACTCATTAACACTTAAACTTAAGGACAAAGTAATAGTAATCAGCAAGAGGGGCAAAAAAGGCACTCGCCTTAGCAGTCTATTAAAATCTTTCATGTTGATTATTATTATTTTGCTAAAAAGTTTTCAACTTTGCTCCTTCCCTTCTTTTTCCACAAGGTAAATAAATAAGATCCACAGTTTAAATGAATAAAAAGAGGAGGTAGTTTGTAGGAGTTTTTAGTATACTGTATATTTTATTGAGGATTGAGGACAAAGTCACAAATAAGAAACTATTGATGAAAATGGTAGATAAAAATTAAAAACAACTACTCTTTTGTGTAAAAGTTCACAAGAAACTACTTCATGCGAAGTACTTGACAACAAGTACCTAGGAATGAAGTGAAAGAGGATCGCTGTGGACTGGACTATTTACACATGAATTTGTAAGAGTATAAATAAATAAATAAATGGATTGTTATTTGGTTTTACTGTTGATTTTTCCTTCGTCAGTCGTCAGTCGTCAGTATTAGTATTGAGTTTGTACGATGACTACTCTTGGAACTCGCAATTGTACCTCAATTGAGTAGCTCGTTCTTTCTCTCTCTCTCTGTCTCCCTCACTCACTCTTGTTTTGCATATTTATTTACTTACATCTGTCTCTGCGTGTGTAATTGTGTGGGGCTTGATCACATCAAAGCTCGCTTGATTCTGTTCAATGTTCAATGTTAGACAAATGTGATCCACAATTAGTCATGTGTGATGTATCATGTATGAACTACCATTACCCTTCAGTTGCCACAGAACATAGAATGACTAGTTCCGACTTGATTTTCTTATTATTATTATCATCTTTCCGCATCTCTTCTTTTTAATGAGGGAGACGGAATTACCTACAAAAAAATATTCAACACAACACTAAACACTTTTAAGTTTACACACAAATCTTGTACAAGTTAAATTTCTTTGAATGGTTAGCTAATGTACAATGATAATATACATTATTAATCTTCGCTTTATATGCATAGTGCATATGAAGTGTATCTCTTGACTTCGTAGGTCTAGAGTCTAGAGTCTCGAGTCTCGAGCTAAGAAGAATCAAGAATCTTATTCATTCCTTTGTTCAACATTCATCATGTATCATGTGCTTGAATGTATTATTCAGATGAATAATACAACATCAAAATTCAAGTATGTTGTTACGCTGTTATTTTGTTGTGCTATTGCAGATGTCCTGCATGCAAAAATACAAAATAGATATGTGTGCACATGTATATCTGTCTATTCATATCTACAACATAAACTCTAAACTCTAAACATGGTTCTTGTCTCATCTCATTATTATCATAATATAATGTGTATGCAGTATGCAGTGGTAAAACAGAATGAGAATAAGAAGTTTCAACACAACATAAATACTATTATTATTATTATTTACTTGTATGATGGATGTAAATATGTATGAAAAAAGAAATAGAACTTGAAGTTGCAACTTACAAAGATGAACTCAAAAGTGTGTTTTCCTCTTCTGTTTTATTTTATCATTCCCCTGTTGAATAGCCTGTTCGTATGGATTTAGTCGATCCTCTTATTTCGGACCGGTACAAAGCGAAAAGGAACTTGTACTGATGTTTACACTGATGTCATGTATTTGTTACAATAGGTAATACAATAATAATTTAAGTATAAATGCTATTGAGACTTTGGCTTGGAGAAATTGTTACATTTTTTATGAAAAGAAACAAGTTAGATTTTTATGACTGCAGTAAACTGGAGTAGAGTTCTCAGCGATACTGACTCACTATTCACTATTGCTCTGTATTCATGTATGTTGTATGTATAGAGTACAAAATAATATAACGTGTACACAAATATAGCTTTTATGTTGAAAAGTCAACGAAGAAAATATAATTATATTATAATATGTTATATGTACCAGGTGCAACAGGAATGTGTCGTATAGATAGATATTAGATATACGTACAACTTTTTGTATTTTGTCTTGATTTGGTTCACGTTTTACGTTTTGTTTTGACACTTGACTTTGGCCAATGTGCATTTTCTGCATATATATATAAATCTATATGTACCGTAGGGATGTATTGATACACCTAATATGATATTATGATACATATAATCGATGCTGAGCAAACAACAAGTTTAACTAAATAAATGAATCAACTTGAAAATACCTAAGAAAGGTAGTGGTATCTATCTATACATATTGGCATATTCAGCACTCAGAACATATTATGTACATACCAGTATTAGAAATATTCAAAATGCAAACTGTATAATAGGCATACATGTATAATAATATGTCATAATATACATTTGCACAAACAGGTAATAAAAAATGCACGAGTTATGATAGTTTTCTATTATGCATATATTTTCATGTATCCATATTGCCGTACGACGTATGAGTGCCTTTACTGCTTTTATTTGTCTATCAATTCCCGTAGACAAATGAATATGTCTGTTGTTTGTAGTTTGTACACTGTAAACTGTAGATATCGTACGTCGTACGTCATATGTCATACCATACGAAGCTCATTGCAAGCAATTTTTCATATTATGAACTTCCTGACCAAATAAATATGTATTTTAAGTATATTTGTATCTTGTACGTAATATTTTCCTGAGTTCTCATAAATTCTTAAAGTGTAAAGCAACAACTCTCATGCGTTTCATCTACTGCTGCTTGTTCTTTTTTAGCATGATTCTCATGTAAGATATAGGACTAAAATAAAGTAAGTAGAAGTATCGGCAATCTATTTTTATAATGGATATGAATAAAATACTCACAAAATGACAGGCGAAAAGGCTTATTACTTATTTACTAAAATCACGTACTACTACGAAAAGGTGTCCGGATTACAAAATGGAAAAGGTGTAAACCCAAGCTTTAAATGACACAAAAAATTTAAAAGTAAAATTATGTGGATTCTCTGTAGAACATAATAAATAGTCATGAGAGAAAAGATTAGCAATCTTCTTGGCGAGTATTATGATGATGGAAAATATAGTAGTAGAAGCTCATTATATAAGAAGCATAAACTAAACACTAAACATCTATCTTTAGATTAAATTTACGTATTTACATACATTATACATGAAAAGTAAATAGTGAAACGTTATTAAAATACATATTTGACATTTGACATTGTTATTCACATTCAAATTTTCAAACCAAATAAAATTTGCATATATTCATACCAATATATGAGTCATGAAACCACTGTAATTCCCCACTTTATGACCATTATTGTGTATGAGAATGCGCAAAGTGTACATTCATGTGTGTACTTAATATTTAATGTACGTGGTATGTTACTGTATGCTACTCCCTGTAATTTGTAATTAAATTTTATTGATGCTTTTGGAATAGAGAATAGAGTACTTTGTTAGCACACCACATCCCATACATAAGGAACTACAAATAAAATCTTGGCAATTGACAATGAATTTCAAGAATTATCTGTAAAAATTTAAAGTTATTTTAGGAGTCACTCGAGGATTTTAAATTACTTCAAAAAATATAAAACACAATAGAGTGTCATTTGGTCTAAAGCATGACTGTAAAAAAACACGTGAATACGTCTGGACTTTTTTCGGCAGGTATATAATACAATAGAAAAGACCTTTCATAAAAATCAAATAACATTCACTACTTTAATGAACTTGCAAAAAGCGCCATTGTGTATACTGTGCTTATGCATATATGCAAAACTATAAATGTATGAATAAAAATTAAGGGTTATTTCAACAACAAGACTAGAGACTAGACTAAACAAGAAAATTGTAATGAATGACAGACTTTAGCTTTATCACATATATACAGAATATTATATTGTATGTATATGTGTACATCATATGCACTTGAAAACGTGAATGATGAATGATATTGCATATATATATAGATACAATAATGGACATAAAAAGGCTACGTTGAGAAGATGAGTAACAATGCAAATATTTTTTACAAAACACGGTTTTGTGCACAATACATTTTAATCCCGCAATTAGTCTTCATTTCGTGTAGAGATTCTTTCAGTCATTCATTTAATTTGATCAAATTATGCACTAAGTCAGGCAGACACGAAAATACATGTAGTATAATCAAAATTGTCATTATGGATAGAACAGAAAGTTAAAAAGAATTAAAAGCTTAGACGTACCATAATATATTGATGATAATATAAAAAGAATGATCACTTCCACATTTTGTTTCGAACAACTTTTCCTGCTTGTTTCTTGTTTCACTGACTATTATAGTACTATTTGTTTCCACATAAACAATGCGATTGATCAAAACATTTCTTGTTTATTTTTAGTGTACTTCTTTTAACATCACATTGGATTGATCATAATATTATGGTTCACGATTATGAGCAATGAACAGGATTAAAAGCTGATATATTACATTCTATTCACTTTTCTCTATTTTCAATTCAATTGGTTGAGATTTAGTGTCTGATATTGAGGTAATAACTTCATCTGACGAGAAAATTATCCTATTATTTTCTTCATTTAAATCTGGTTCAAGGCGAAATTCTGATAAAATCTTATAGTATTTTGTTTCTGGATCCGTATGCATTTCCAAAAGTTGAACACTGTCTACCGCTTGCTGCCCAAACGAGTGTGCCTCAAAATCACGCCACAGCTCAGTTGGGAAAGTTTTTATTCTCTGTTGATATACAGAAATGATGTTATATTTAAAAAATGTGAAAAATGGTAACTTTTCAACAAAATGAACTGTCATCCTTTTAAAGTTTTAACAATAACCATAGCTGATTATTTTATTGTTTTTACCTTTTTGAAGAGAGATTTTGAACGAGAAATTTTGGCGACTGTCATATGTGCTTTGAACTCTTGTGGTGCTTGAACAATACTCTGTTTTTCAAACTCTTCACGAAGTTCATTCGCAAAGCTACTTAACTTGATAACGTGTTGCTCATCTTGTATTTTAGCAAAAATTACCTAGAATATGACATAAAATAGAAATACAAAAGTAAAAAGATTATAATTTGTTATTTTACATTTTATTTCCAAAAACCAAAAAATTAGTATTCAAAACTCGTTATTTATTTTCGAATGTTGGTAATTTTGTATGTTGCTTACATACTTTATTTCCAAAATGATCCAAACCCGCAATATCTAAATGAATTGGATTTTGTTGGATATCAGGTTTAAATTTTTCCCAACAACTTTCAACAGCTTGTTTTGCCCTGAAATAAATAAATAAACAAAAAATAATTATGACATATTATCTGGTACTGGACTCGTTTTTAATAACTTTTTAATAAAAATAATAAAGAATAATGAGCAAATTTAACATCAATGATATTAATGACGTATGACTCTTTCACATACATTTGTATTTTGTATATATTATTATTACATTTGCCCAATGATTATAAAGTTAAAATATTACATATATTTACCTTTCTTTTTCTTCCTGATTGTACAAGCCAATTACTCCAACTGTAAAATGAAGGGCTTCGATTCTTTCCATGGCATCCTTAAAAATATCAGCTGTTGCCGTTTGATGTTCTTCGGTCTCTTCCGCTTCCTCCTCTTGAGTAATGAATAACTTTTTCTTCTTTTTATTTTTTCTCTTGTCCTTCCTCTCTTTGTAAACAATGGGTGAAATCGGATATGACAACATTCTTTCTTGAACTACTTTAACTTGCTCTCGAATCTAAAAAGAACCAAATCAATGATATCACAGTAGTTTTGAATTAAAATATTTTCAATCTGTGTAATAAACAAAGTGTAAAATAACATTTATTTATTTATGTTATTTACCTCTGAATTTGTTACTTGGATAGCAACAAAATGATTCACTCGCTTCAAAACATTCATTTTATCGTCTGCTCCGATTTTTGATTTCCTGTCTCTTTTCTTTTTATTCCGATTCCGTCTTTTCACAATCTTTTCCAATTTTAATTCATCTTGATTGTCGTTACCTTCATTAGGGATATCTAAATCCGATTCTCCTGGAAAAATATCACTTAGCGATTCCATGATTGAACAAAATTAGTACTTGTTTTTAACTTTTCTAACATAAATGGTAGGATAAACAAACTTCACCGTTTACCAAGCTTTACATTTTACAAAAGATTTGTAATTACTACACAAACGTTTATATGTAATTAAATAAAATAGTGTTAAGTATTCTACACTGTAATTTTTAATGTAATAAAAGAAAATTAAACTATTTGACATTTGACATTTGACACAATGTTTACAATTTACAAATGCCTGCGTATTTGCTCGCAATTTAAATCTGTTTTCGTGCACAAGGACAGCATTCCTTTGTTTTCTCTTTTACTTACGTTTTGCTTGGCTCGTGTGTTTTTGGCATCATGTTATATCACATAATTGATGGGGCTATAAAATGTTGGACAGAAATTGTAATTAATTCAAATTCGAATTGATTTTACAATTTACTACTATAGTACAATTCACTAGAAATATTTTACATGCATATATACATTTAACACAATTACAAATCAATTATTGTGGCTGACACGTTTTAGAAACCGCTCCAATTTTAGATAAAATCGTGTATGCTAGCTAATTGACTTAAAATAAATAATAAATAATATTATGGATCCAGAAATAATAACTTTGATCATGAAACAGTTTCTTTAGAACAATTTCATCCATAATTCTGGACTATGAACACGATATTTTAGCAATAATTAGACGTTTTTGAATAATAGAGACTTTGTGTTTGATTTTTGTTCGTTGTCTCTCTTGCGTAAGGAGTGAGTTGGCTTAGCTTTGAATGTCAATTTGCATGGCTGTTTTCTGTTTTACAAGCTCACACGTATAGTCATTTATTATTTAAAAGATAAAATATAGTTGAAAGTTGGTTTGATATCGGTATCTCTCATTATTTAAAATTTGGGCGATTTTCGTCTCAAACAAAGTGTAACAGCGTGTACATAGTACATAGACACGTGTAAATATGAGAATTAGCTTCATATTGTCGGATCCGAATGTCTTGAACCTGGCTTGTAATTTTCATGCTAAAATCAATCACTCCCAACCTATATTCCACATCCCACGTACAATAGGTGCTACAACAACCCAGCTTATAAATTTTAAAATGTATCTGTATATTCTCTAACTTTGTTCCATTTCATGTTTAGAAACCACAGTTGTATCACATAGTTTTCTTTCTTTCCACCACGATTATAGTGACCAAATTTTGTCTTTATGATTTACGATTCAAGTATTTTTCATCAATCAGTTAGTCCAGCAAGTGTAAAGCAGTACATACATATATATTTATACTTTATACCGTAGACAGTTAAAAATCAGCAAACAAAGCATCAGATGAATAAAAAAATGCTACCAAAAAGTATTGTGGAAGGATTAGGAAAATTTCTTAAAATTTGTGAAATATTTAATATATTACCATTTTCTTGGAATAAAAATTCCAACATGGTCATCGATTTGACATCCCCTTGGCGTTTAAGAGCTTGGAAACTTCGGGCAACTATTTATAATGCACTAGGCTTCTACCAAATTTATAATTTTATAAAAACGTTTAACAGTAAGGAAATAATACAACCAACAGAAAAACTGTTGGACACTCTGGGGTTTTTTACACATTTAATCGGAATATTTTTTCAGTACTTTTTAGTGAAACACCGAACTGAAATTCGTTTGAACATTAATGCTATATGTGAGTTTCGTGGAATCTCAGGATTTTTCTTTCCCCAGAAGAAAATGTTTTTGATCAAACTGACTGAAACAAACTTGAAAGTTGGGACTAGTTTTGCAATCATCACTAATGCTATCTTAATATTCTTTGCTGTTCAAAATCCAGAAAAAAGTAGATTTTTATACTCTGTCATCCCATTTGAAGAAAAACGATATTTTTTCATCTTATGGGCTGTGCTGGAATGGCAACTGTCTTTATACTGCTGGATGATGTGGATGTTTATTTTTAATTTACTTCTCATCTATTTAACATTAGCTCATTTATCCCTGAAGGAATTCAAGTGAGTAAAGAAGTGTAAATTTTTAATAAAATTATCAATATTTTATTGTAGTACAAATAATGTAAATATTTTAGTATCTGTAAGATGAGTTTAGTTTTTTTCAAGACTTGTTCAGATTTTCAAGACTTGTCAGACATTCATGGATGATAACCAAGCCAAGGTACGTGGACTAGAACAGGTAGGTTCGTCTTAGCGACGGTTCTATTTCACCAAAAAGAAAAAACACGTGCCGCCGTCTAGTCAACGTACCTTGGATGATAACCATACCAAAATATTTCTTACGATGCGATGAAGATTTAAAAAAAAACATCAGACACAAGACACAAATATTTAAACTAATTCTTTGCATTTTAAATTTTTGATCCCATACAGGTTTGCAACTAAACTCCTGATGAACGAAGCACAGTTCCCGGCCAAAATTCTACCGCGTGACGGAAACAAGTTATTTCTACACTTAATGAAAGAGTATACCCGTTGTGCACTACTAACAAAGAATTTTAATACTGTTTTCTCAACAAATGCAGTGGCTGGTTTAGTTGTTTCCGTTCTTGTTTTTCAAGTTATTCAAGCTTTTTTCACTATTCGAATTCACAATGATGAGTCAAGTTCTGTATTGGTTCTTCTAACTTCTTCTTATTGGACAAGTGTTCATGTATTTATTGAATTGTACATTCTACTAAAGATGGGACAAATAAGTAATTTATCCCAAAGTTTAATCCAGACCTGGCAAAGAATGGCAAAAAATCTAGTACTAGAGAAACGGAATGCCAAAATGTTTGCTCTCTCTGAATTTCGATTATGGGGTGTGAGAATACGGAAAAAATCATCTCTCGTGTTTTTTGTCCATGGATGTAAAGCTCTTAAACATTTACTTCTCGTGTATCCATAATTAATAATAAATCATCCATCGTCACAAAGAGACCATGTTTTTCATGCTTTCTGTTTTCCAGTCATTATAAAAATTAAAAATAAGTACTTTCTTCACTTCAAATTTCAACTATATACAATAAAAACAACATTTTTACTGATAACGGATAACAAACCATTCATTCAGATCTGTACATTTTGAACCAAAATAATTCACTCATATTTCATATTTATAACTATTACTGTTGTTATTTTTGTTAATCACTCAAAATCAAAAGCTGATTCTGGTGGAGGTACTTTGTCATCACTTATTTGAGAAATAACAGTCAAAATTTTCCGTTTCATGTCTCGAATATCATCTTTAATGGATCCTGGACTATTTCTGATCCCACCAAATTCCAGTGCATAATCAGCTGCAGTTTCTACATTGCATAGAAGGTGAATACCACTATCTTGGCTAGTTTTTGAACTCACTGGCAAGCACGTTATTATTCTATAGTCTGCTCCTAAAATCAATCATTGTTTTCGATTGCAACATTACACATATAATGTAGCCCATCAATGCAATGGTTTGGCTAACTTATTTTTCACAGAGTATTATGTATTATGTACTGATTTGGTTATGTATTATGTGTACTTGGCATTCCCGGTGAAATGATTGGGACAAGCTTATCATATATTCTTCGAGCATTCCTATTGTTGTCACTTCCATATTTCTTTAGCGGATTAAAATGAGCAAATGTATTTTCCGCTCTAGAATAAACAAGAAGACTCCATTTTGTTCCTATGCGATAAGGGGAAAAGCGAAAAATAAATCAAGGGTTTTTATTAGTCATTGCAATGCACAATGCATTGTACAGTACGGCATGCAGAATGTGTAGTATACCGTATATTTTTGATTATGTGTGTGGGTAAAAGAAAAAGACCTGCCGCACACACGCATACCCGTTTTAAAAGTCAATATTTCCATAGAAAGGTCACTCACAGGCCAAAACATGTAATTGATATGTTGTAAACTTGATGGATTGATAAAACAACAGAGTTTACAGCGTTTCTCTTGAGTAATGCAGCCCGTTGTGTGTGGATCAAAAAATTTGAATCCCAGTGACTCTGTAAACGGATGTTTACCAAGATAAGCCAAGTAAAATCCAATCAACTGCTCATTAACAAAGCGTGCTGTTGTAGATGATTCAGTACGAAAGACGAGTAGATCATTAGACGTAAGTTTATAATCATCAAGTTCTACCACAGGACATTCTCTGCTTGATTCAGTAGATTTTGTCTTTGTTTCTGATGCTGGTTTTACCGTAAACGAAACTTTATTAGAGAAGAAGAACCGTTTTTTAGCTAGGGAAAGTTTGCTTTCTGTTTTTACAGTAGTGGTAGTATGCTTTCCACCAAAAGCTCCAACAGTGCTGTTGACTTGTTCCTGGGACTTCATCTCATCATTTCCACGTCCACAAGTTGATTTTTCTTCAGCGTTCATGTTTTTTGTATCAAAATTTTGAAAGTGTGTACTGATTACTGATACTGTGCTCTGGTCACCAGATTAATAACAACTTGTGTAGTCAAGTCTCTGGTCACAGTCAGAATTCAGAATGGGAAATGAAATAGGAAAAATAAAGAGCACAAACGCCTCTGCTGCTACATGATATTTCATTACCATAGCTATAATTATTCATGAATGTGATTTATAATCATTCAGAACTCAGAACTTATGAATTGTATGAATTGAAATTTTGAAGATATCTCTCTGTGTGGTAAAATGATTAATAAAGTGTAGTTGCCGTACACATCAATACATAGCATATTCTTGTCACTTCCCTTTTCACTTCACTTGGAACTTGCACCAAATAAATTTAGATACCTCGTATGTGGTATGTCGTTTAATGATAAAAATCCTCTGACTACAACCAAAAATGGGTTTTTTAAACACTTTTTGGCCAGTTGCAAGAACTTCCTTTCTAGTTTTAAATGTTCCTGTGGTTCCAGTCGTTTTCAGGCACACCAGGGTGATGATCATTATGTCACCCACTTGAATGAAGGACATTCCCATGTTCCTAAACATTTGGTGCGTTTTACTTTTTATTTAAACATTACATTATAAGAAATAATAATTGTGGCGTATGTATGTAATTATGTAGTTTGTACTATTTGAATCTTGAAGCTATAACAACTTGTATTAGTCAGATCCTGTGTTTACAGTTTACAATAAATGCAGAGATGTAAAAAAAATAATAAAATTATTTTTAATTAAATTTTGTCTCTCCTCAGAACACTCAACATGTTAATTCGGAAATAGATTATGAAGATGATGATTTGTCTTGTAAAACTAGTTGTGATAATATCAATTCGGTGAATTTAAAAAGCTTGAGCAAACCATTGGAAGTCAATAAAAATAAATTTCACGACACCAGTAATGAAAATGATTTTCCTCGAAACGTTTTGCATGAAAACGCTCAAGCTTCAGATGATGTCATCGATGATTTCCTCATTTCAAGTACTGAGATAGCAATAGGAAATCCTGATACTAGGAGTACTAGTACTAATGAAATGGAGAACGTAAAAAAAGATGGATTTTTTTCATCCCTTTTGATCCGAGCTGAAACTACAGCTATGGGGTTTTTCTTGGGTAAACATAGTTTACGAACGCTAGCTCGGATATCCGTTGGTAAAGCTGGTGTGGATTTAGTGGATAAAACACATGAGCTCGTTCATTCTCTGGTAAGTTTAAACTTTAATTAATTATTTATGATTTTAAATATTCAACATAGAAAAAATTACACTTGGGCTAATTATACTTTTTCATTTTTTTCTAACTATATTTTAATAGTTTGATGATCCCAAAAACGCAAACAAGTTCATTAATTATTTTCTGAAAGTAGTCTCCGAATTTGGTGTTCTTATTGCCAATGGAAAAATTTCATGTGACGATATGATGAGTTTTCGAGAAGAATTTGAACACACCTGTCAAAAATTTCTGGATTTCAATGACAACTTGGTAAACTAAAAGTCACAACATGTTCTTTCTTTTTTGATATTTTCTGAGTTTTAGACTTTTAGGCAATTGAATTTAAAACTTGAATCAACAAGAAAACTACACATAATTGTAATTTAGATGCATAAGTGAACTCTCTTTTTCGTTACATGTATCTGCAATCTGTGATCCACATCATCTAATTATGCATAAAAAGTCAGTTGTGAATGTGAATACTTTGGACACAGCCAAGAGGATTTTGAATGAATCAGTATACAGATTAGAGCAGTTAACTATAGAAATGCTACCAAATCAATCTGAAGGACACAAAAGTGTCAAAACTATTCGTCAAATGGCTAAACTTTGTAGACAACCCATGATTATTGACAAACTATTTGACAAGGAGTCAGTTGCTTTTCGGGTGGCAGAAGAATTAAGTGAAAAATGTGAAAAAATTAACAACTTGGCAGAGCTAATACTGTCCGGTCGTCAACAGAACTTTTGTAATTATATTAATAATAATTCATCTCAAAATAGAAATCTCAAATCTTAATACTTACACAATTATATCATTGGTTAAATAAAAACAGATAAAATATTATGAACACAAGAACGTGAATGGCCCCCTTCTTTATCTCAAAGGCACGGATCCTTCGCTCTACAAGAACGTCCAACAGAATGGCAGAGTCTAAGTACGATTTGCGATTGAGAGTAACTTGATTTAGAACCGCCTCCCCTACGTCATTTATGAATTTGTGAGAATAATTAGGTTTAATTAATTTTGGTACCT
>JAQGBH010005910.1:0-13410 GCA_034698265.1 Sminthurinus aureus | reverse complement strand
ATGTATCATTTCCTTTACAATGAGGATTTTTACAAGCGCCATTCGGATCAGGATTAGATCCATCCGGACAAACACACATTGAATCTCCTGTCTTTTTCAATCCATCTGTATAGACATATTAGATAGGAAAAATATATCATTATTAGATTTTATTTTTAATAATAATAATAATAAAAACAATTTTTGTAAAAGCTGTCATGTTATTGTTAATTCTTTTAAGCCAATAATAAAAAAAAACAATATTTTTTGATAAATTTATACATAAAATATATAAAAACAATAATTTAAATGAATATACCTGGACATTCACATGTAAAACTATTTGTCCCATTCGGAAGTGTTAAACATAAATGTGTACAAGAATTCTTTTGTCCTGCTGAACATATATTACTTCCATTCTGTTTTCCAGGTCCATAGACTTTCAAATCCATTAATCTTGTATGATTTGCCAAAACAAGTACAACTTCTTTTTTAGGATCTGCAACATTTTTTCTTGTAAAATAGATACTATGTGTAGCCCAGTCATCATAGTAAATCAAATTTTTATGAATTCCAATAGCAAATGGATGTTTTATTCTCAAATCATTACTAAAATATACTTTGAGATTTTTTCCATCCAAATCTGCAGTTGACATTTGATCTAAATTTGCATCCACCCAATATAATTTATCAAATTCATAATCAATTGTAATTCCATTTGGCCATTTCAAATTTACAGCACTTCCTTCTTCATTTGTGACAATTTTTTCTACATGACTTCCATCAAGCCATGAACGACCAATACATGGATGTTCTGCTGACCAATCCGTCCAAAACAATAGGGATTTTGCTGGATGAACAGCAATTCCTCGAGGTTTTTCCAAAGATTTCTTATCCAATATCTTTTTTCTCATTCTTCCCATTGTTGATACATCTGTTCTGATAACTTCAATTTTTGCATTTGCTCCATCACAAAAATATAAAGTATTTGATAACCAATTGAAAGCAAGTCCTTCTACAGAATGAATATCACTTGAAACTAAAGTCTCTGGTGTACTATTTCCATCAAGGTGAAGTCTCATGATTACATCCTTGTTGACATCAGCCCAATACAAACAGTTATTTTTCATGTCAAAATCAATTGCAATGACTGCTGGGACTTTGTACAGTGGAAGTGTTTCAACAGTATTAAAATCATTCAAATTAATACGAAGTACTGAATCCCTCTTGGCAACTAACATGAATTCTGCTTCTTCAGGCACTGGACAAGGTAGAACATTGGGTAAAAATTCTGAAATATCACCCCCTTCACATTCATCACCAGGAATTTTACGATATCCTTTTGTTTTATTAAAAAATGTAGATCCAGGTTGACAAAATTCTGCTTTTACACCAGGACTCTGATCTGCTCGTTCTTTTTCACATTTACTTTCATGAAGAGAATTTTCTTCATATCCAAAATCACTATACGAAAAATAAAAACATGTATGTATACATATTATATTACACAGATACATACGTACATCACATATATACCTAGTCATAGTGCTAAAATGCAATGTGTGTACAATAATTAATTAATTTGATTACACTACATATTATGATAATAAAATTGGAAAAAAAAAGAAAAGTCAAAAGTTTAAAGTAAACATTATATCACAATGTACATAGGTCTCTCCCAATAATTATATATTTTTCAGTTTATGAGGGTTGTCGTTTTTCAATCTATAAAAAATGCAAACTTACCATTCAAAATCGATTCGACTACATATGCATTTTGTTGTATTTACAAGACGCTCATATGAACGTCCATTGTAACAATTTTGACTAGCAATTCTTCTTTCGTATACATCTTTTTTTCCTAAAAGACAATCTCTACCAGGTTTGCTATCCCAAGGTGACCATGGTTTATAATCTGACGGTTGACAATCACGATCTATAAAGGGACGAAACATATTTCATACTATATTTTTTATTTTTTATTTTTATACTATTGGATCGCTTATTATAAAATTAATTCAATCAAAAGTTAAAGATATTTTTTCATTATATAATTTATATTATGTCAATGTCTTGTACATTTTACACATCATAATAATTAATAATATATATTATGATTTATGATGATATAAACGCATCATAAAGATAATCTTTTCATTATTGTACTACAATATAGAAAAAAATTAAAAACAAAAAAAACACAATCTAGAATAAGGAATTGTAATTTCTTACCAAAAACTTTCATCAAATCTACTTTAATCAAAATCCAAGAATGGGAAGTTTTTTGTAAAATTGATCCAAATATAAAAAAGACGGTTGTATTTTCTCCAGGTTCAGTCATTAATCCAAGTACTCTTACTTCTTCTTCATAGAATTTATGTTGATGCCAAGTTTCTCCTTCATCAGTGGAATATAAGAGAGTATTTGTAGCCTCTCCAAATTTATAAAATTTCACTGCTACAATAACTCCACCATGATCACCAAAATTGAAGAGATAATTCCCTTGTAAAATCTGCCTCCAAGTAACAGCTCCATTAGTTGAAATGTAAACATTTAAATGACCTTTCAATGTAGCATTAATAGTTCCAGTTGCTAAAACAGTTCCAACAGCTGATTTTTTTGAAAGAATTGGAACTGCTCGATATTGTGGGTATAGTTGACTTAATCTTTGACTGATATGTAAGGAACAATTCTTTTGTAATAAATGACAGTAAATTGGTTGTCCGTCATCATCAAATTCTGGTGGTTTAAGAAGCTCCCAGTGCCCACCTATATTATGAAGTAATTTTATGAAATGTCATTTTAGTCTAACCATTTTTGACAAAAATAAAAAAATATATATTATATGGAATCTTTATTTGTTGTTTTGTGGTATGTGAGTTTGGTTTATTTTATTTTTTCTCTATGTAGAGATGTCATATATTTTTTTAAATTCATTTCACATCTCATACATACATTTGACTAGAATCGATTAGTAAACTCATATATAATAACAATTACAATTCATATCACAATTAATAATAATAACTCACCATTATCATATGTTACAACTGAAATGACATCATCAAAATTTAGACGTTCCTTATTGGTAGGTGCCGATTGTCTGAAAGTACTTGAAATATAAACTCCTCTCAGCCCGTCAATATGATGAAGATCAACAAAGGAGTCATCCGTGACATCATTAACCCATGAATCGGGCCAGGTAATATTTGGTTTGAAAAAGACGATTCGACTCAAAGATAAAGAAAATCTGGGACTTTCTTTGTCATTCTCTGGTTCACTTCCAATATACAGGTTTGAAATACTTTCTTCATGTGTAACACATACAAATATCTGACCCTCTGAAACATCAGCAATATGAAAATATTTTGTTGGTGATTTTGTTGGAAAGAGGGCTAAATGAAATGGTCCATGCTTATATGAAATCCACAATTCTATAGTAGTATCCTAGAGACAAAAAAGAATAATAATAATTATTATTGATAAAAATCATCACTACTTTTGTTTTTATAAACATATACACTAAATAATAAATAATAATAATAATAATACTTTTTTTATATACTGTGTGGTACATAAAATAAAAACAAGAGTGTAATAATATGTCATGATCAAAATCGAAATACAAAGCTCCTCACATTTTCTGATTTTTTTGTAGCAAATTTGTAGTCATCTTTGATTTCAAATTCTTCAACATTTTCCAGAACAACATGAGTATCTTTATTATCCAAAAATAATGAATCGGATGTTAAAACTACAGAATGCTTGTCTGGTTCTTGTCTTTCAATGTAAAGTTTTGCTGTATTCATTGATTCATCCCATGTTGCAGACTTTACAAACTGCTGAACCATGACCCAGGACAAACCAAAATCCTTGGATACCCAAAGCTAAAATGGAAACAAAAAAATGGAACAATGATTACTGTTATAGTATTATTATTATTATTATTACGGTAATAAAATATTATAAATTTTTATGTAATGTGTAATGTACATTCTATCATATATCATATATTATTTGTTTTTATGTATTATGTAATAAAATAAACACAACTTCATGTAATTTTCCATACCCTTTTTTCCACGGTACTTTTCTCATATGCAACAATAGTTTCATCTGATGATGGATCAAAAATAACTTCATCCGGTACAAATAAAAGCTTGGTTGCACGAAATTTGGAACCATAGTCAATCGTTGTAAAAATGAATTGGTGCTTCACATCAGTAAATACAAATTTTCCATTATTTCGTGGATGACTCAAAACTTTGTCGATTGAAGGCAATTCACCATGCGACATAGATTTTGAATCGACCAACAAGTCTGTAACATTATTGAATTTTGTGCCATAATTAGTGGAAATGTACAAAGTTGATGATGAATTTGGATTCAAATCTTTAGCTAAACAAATGATAACATCTTGTCCCGCCCAATAAACAACCAAGGAATTATGTGAATCATTTAACAATGTCTGAAAACAAAATAAACATTCCAAAAATTAGGTAAAAACATACATAATATTTGTTTTAGAATCCAGCATTTCAACAGAAAAGTACATCAATAATTTTTAAGATAATGTTATAGTAGTTTCGTTTGGTAAACATGTTTTACTTGAAAACAGTAAATGTATATATATATGTATATATGTGCATGTTCATGTTAGGTACATAAATAATGACTTTTTATGCAAATAAGGAAAATAATTTAAAAAAATATTACAGCACCTTGTTCAATAGAACATAATAATATTATTATACTTTCATAATATTCAATGATTTCATAATGATATTCCTTAGTTAAAATACAGTGACTGTGGTTCGGAGATAAGTACAAAGTATAATAATATTATTATAGCATTTGCTGTCAAACTGACTATTTAGTATTTACCCTCGGAAACAAATGAGTACATCATAATAATATATATCAGTAATACTCCAATACTTTAAACCAACTTGGAATAACCACAAAATGAGGAAAAATACATAAGAATTTATTTTTTCTTCTCCAAGATTTAAAAGTTGGTACAAGTAGTTGTATAATATTATATATATTTATATATATGCATCAACACGTAGCTAAAAGACTGAATTATATATATCCTCACCCTAAAAATATTTGTTTTGAATGACTATATGCTGTATACTAAAACTTCCGTTAGGAATAGTATGGTAACTTGTATTTATTGAACTCTCAGTACTATGAACTTTTAGTATGTTATTATAAAACATTAGCATCTTACACCAAAGCCCTAATAATCTAGTCCATCCCCTACAATATATTGATGATGACAGTTGCATAAATGAAGTTCATTGACAAATTAAAATGACTGGAATTCCACTTAGATAGTATAAGTTCTTGATACTGCTGGTAGTAAATACTATAATATAATATATATGAATAATGAATACGTCATATATTATGCGCTGAATACTTTCACTGACGTTTAAAATTTAAGCATAAACTGTGTATATTATACCAAAAAGATAATAATATTACATACTTTCCTTTCAAGTGAAAACTCTTTCATCATTTTATGTATCATGTACAATGTACACCATATCTGTAATAATATTATGGAGATCTAAATACTTACAAAATTTACGGTTGATTAGAATATTTGGTCATGTTTTTATGACAAAATTCATACAATAACTGCTGAACCGACTTGTACCTCCTGTATCCTGTACTATATTATATATATGTATATTAATGTAAATCCTTACATTTACTTAACATGCATAACTTAATAGATACTCTATATATTATTATATATACAATAATAATTCATCTCATCACAACGGTAATAAAAAAAAAATGGTAATGGTTATAACAGACTATAGATAGATAATATACGCATCAAAATAGTTTGGGGATTTTTTTTTACATCTACACAAATTACTGTCCTTTACATAATATCACGATATTTTACAACAAGTATTGCTCATCATAATAATATCATACCAAAGTTCTATTTAGACATTTTATGTCTATAAATAATTTATGCATATATTGCATGTCAAATTGAAAATATATATATTTTATTATATCAAATAAAGATATCGTGTTTACGTTTTTTTTTGTCAACTAGAAAAACTACTGAGTTCAGAAGAATGAACTAATGAAGACTACTTTCAGTGAGTCTACCAACAAAAAATATGTATTAGTCATCATATAGACGATTTTCTGTGGTTTTGAATTGCATTTAAATTAGATCATTTAACGTATAGCATAATAAAATCTGCATAATATCTCTCTCCCTCTCCTTCTCTACACATAGTAAAACGATTGATGCATATTTATATATATAGTAAGATGATGATAGATGACAACTAATGAGACGGGATGAACAATTGTAATATAATTCTACACCTACTCATGCAACTATCCTAGATTAGATATAATAATATTATATATGATGATAATACTATGCATACGTACTTTTACAAGAAAATTCTGTTTGTACTTTGTACATTTATAAATATTGGATTGTGAATAGTGAATAATATTATACTAACATAATAAGAATACTCTATACTTTGCAATAACAATAATTTGATAACTTAAGCATGTTAAGATAGTAAAAAATGAAACACCAACCAATACTACTACAACTATAATATTATATAGTTGTAAACATATATAGAAATTAGAATATATGGTATATCTTTATGAATTGATTACTAATGTTTTTTGATATAATGAATTATAATGATTATTTCTTACTCTGAATGTCTGGACCTTTGGATCTACAATGGGTTCAGAATGAACGACATCTCTTTTTCTACGATGATGTGACTCAGATGACTTATAACTAACGTCATCATCTTCTAAATTGATGACTTGTTGAATATTTCTAGAAGAAGTATGTGATGACGACGAAGGTTGGATTGAAAGGGTGCGGACTTTACCACTGTATGAAACGGAAATACAACAACTAATTAGAAGAAGTACAGTAAGAACTCCCCCAGGAATCCTTAGTCCAGATAATGACATTGTTCCTCAAGTTTGATGTTGTTCAAAGAAGGTAAAAAGGTCGACGACGCACAGTAGCGACGTCAAGTTTTGTAAAAGACTTCAATCTAGAAACATAAAAGCAAAAACAATAAAATATATAAGATATTATTAATAATAATATTTTGAATCTTTAATCGGTATCATAATATAATGATTATTATTTTACCCCTAAACTAGAAATTACATGTATAGTTGAATTATATTTTACAATAATTATTTGTTAACTATGTTGTACAAATCCTGACTAAAATAACTTGTTGAAATACGCTCATGAAATACACATGAACGTACGAGTATAAATACAACCAGGATTTGAGATCGATAATATGAAACAATAAAACTATATTTCACTCTCGAATGAAATTGTCTATTTTCTGTAATGACTCAAATATACATTATATATAATATATTTTGTTGTTTGACTCTTTGAACCTAAAACAGTTCTCATTCTCTTTCCTTTCGACAACTTCTCGTTCCCTACACATATTATTATATAAGATGATGATAACAATTTTGCTGACAAAGTTAAATGTACGATTGTAAAAAATTAAGAGGAGTTGTCTATTTGTATTCATTATCACATAATAATGACACTTGTGTGTGTATGTAACTATGTATATATCTATACGTTTAAAAAACGAAATGTTTGTACTGATTAATCAGTACTGCCTGTCCACCGTAAATCATTTTTATTTATATATGACTACAGTATAACATTCTCCGTATATATATATATATATATTGAACTTATCATATGAAATATATAAAGTTAAACATTATTTGGTATTATTTTTATACATATTTACATATATGTATGTATTGACAATGTGAGTCATATTAAAAACGGGAGAGATGAACTTTTACTGTAATGTATGTTTTTTACATTATCAAAAAAGACAGATGCACTTTCATTTTACCTGTTGTTTTGAAAGATACACGTAAAATATATATTATACTAGACTTACATTATGTTTACCGTGTATTATGGGTACTTTTGTTATTGATTTAAATGTATAGTGTATAATGTATAATACATGCATAATATCATAAAAGTATCAAAAACTATTTATTTGAAAACTTTTCCTCGTATATATATATTATATATTATAGACAATAGATAAAGTACATCATACAACCTTTTGATAAGTTTGTTTATTATCACTGTGTGTGTGTGTAACAATAAAAATGATACTGATACTGTACACTTTTTCAAGCTGGACATATGATAAGAGATGAGAGTGGTAAACAACAAATACAATTAATTAATTATTTATTTAATGGTTCAGGTCTTGAACTTGACTAAAATTCTATCAAAAATACAAAAAGATGTATAGTAATATAATAATATATTTTGAAACTATAAAACTTTTAGACAAGATAGAATAGTATAGAGTATCGCAAATAAGTCGATTCTCGTTATACTAGTAAAATGACAATATATTACTAATAGTCTTAAAAAAATTTGATCAGTAAAGTTTACTGAGTAAAATAAACACGCTAAATACAAAATCTACACTTGAACGCATATATATATATGCGTTATATATATATACATGTACAATTGTGAACCACAATAATAATATTATGCTAATAATAGATCACAAACACAATTTTGTAGCGTAGTTTTCATTTGTCACACTGTCAAAAAACTTTAAACTCCAAGTCTCCAACTAAACATCTTTCAAGTTAAAGTCAGAGAAAACCTTCTTTTGTTTTTTTTCCTGTACGTCATTATAAGGTATAAAAATACATTTCTTTCGACCTTCTGATCTACATTATATTATTATGTACACGCCGGTAAACAAATTCTATGAACACCTAAAAATCCTTTACAATAATAACAATAGTTTTAGAACATTTTACATGTCAATGTCATTACTTTGTCGAATTTTATATTAAATTGAATTATGAAAACAGGTGAAATAAAACAAAATGCACAATTCTATTGATTACACTACATTATCTACTAAGCACTTATATTATTCCAGAAAATCATTAAAATTCCATGAGCGACGTAAAAAATACGTGTAGATTGTAGATTGTAGATGCATCCAGAAAAAAATAAAACTTACATGTCGACAGATGATCAACTCGGATGATGACGACCAAATTTTTAACCACTATAACATAGTAACAGTTACAATGATAATAATATTTTAAAGGTGATTATGATTTAGTTTTAATTTAATTCACTTAAGAATAAAATATACGCATACAGAGCTGTTTGACACTTGTCTTGTCCAGTAGAACTAAAATATCAAACTAAATATCCTTTAGACTTTAGATTGATGAATCATTTTTTAAATAGTCTAATAATTCGTAGTTTCTACAACAGAAAGCACAAGCATCCAGCTTTTTGACCATATATTTTTGGAAGTTTTGGTCGTATTTCACGCTACCCTTTGATCCTGTATAACAAATCATACAATACCCTTCAAAATCTTTCTATTTCTATTCCTACTTCCTCAATTATTTTTAGAAGGGCAGGTCACCCAGGTCACTCTGAAATCTCAACTTCCCCTTAAAGCTATTATTGATATTATATCCAGAGTCGGTCTTTTCCACAAAACGTACAGGATTTTCGGTCTTTTGTGCCCCAATTTATGTTGTCTAGTTTTCACCACTCTTGTAAGTATTTTTGGTGCCCAAAACCCTCAGAACCCTACCTAGCTGGGTATCTAGTATGCTAAAAATCGGCACTGATTAAATCATCCCCCTAAATGTCGCATGGGATTTCAGACTGACCTGACCTGACCTGACCTGCAGGTATTCAGGAATTTTCTTTCTATATATTGTATGCCTTTTGATGCGGATTTGTTTTGCAGGAATAGAGAACATTTTGGGAAGTGAACATGGCGTGATTTGCTACGCAGCTTCGAATCGCATGAAATATCAAGGTCCTATATTTTTGTAGTAGCATAGAGTACAAAATGTTTGCTTGAAAAATGTTGGCTCTTATTTTGTCTCATTCAATTTCTGCTCGATCAAGAGAACAAACCTCTCCGGTCTTAGAGTAAATATTATATGTGTAAAGTCTTAGAAAAAATCCTATAAAAATAACTAATCAAGAGGATATTCAGTGGTACATATAATTGTTGTTGTAGATTCCGGATTGGAAAAGATAAAGACAATAATAATTAAAACTATTGTATGTAGTAAACATACAACATACATATTATATCATTTGATAAAAAGAAGAAAACTGGTGAGAGAATAATAATACCTTTCAGTCTCTCTCTCTGCCAAAAGTATTTAACTTTTGGCCAAGTTTTTATTTGTTGTTGTTATAATAATAATAAACCACAATTTCTTGTAAAGTATTTATTTACAAAGGACATTATACGTACATTAAACAAATTGAACTACAATAATTACATCTTGTTAAACAGTAAAGTGAGCTACAGTAGAGAGTTTAATCTCAATTAAATTGTAATCCTTCTACTCATATATACGTAAGTTGTTCAACAACAACAACTCAAAGAAATTTCCATTCAATTTGTCATCAAGAATCTAGTGACAAGTACAAACGTACACACACACAACAGCAAACTCTGTATGTTCTGAGTTCTAATAACAATAAACAAACAAACAAACAGACCGAATGTGTGTATAATATTATACAATCTATACAACATTATTATTATACAATCATCAAAATAAAATTGTAATAATTTGATCGTAATTAATGTGAAAAACAAACACTGTAAATCATATATATATGTACTAAAAGCAAAAGAGAGATTTACTACAAAGTTTTACCTCTGAAAGAGATTCATCAATAAAATTTGTTAATACTTAATTGCTATTAACAAAATTTGACCATATCCATACACAGTAAGTACGTGAAAAAATAACCATACACATATTTAGTCGAAAACCAAATATTTATTTATTTATTTTGTTAATTAATTATATACACAACCCGAGGTTTATCATCATCAGTGTATAATAATAATATTACACACATACTGTGCTTGTTTTTTCTGTGCGACTTCAATCTTCAATTTCAGATTTTATACCTAAAGTTAGTATCTCATTTATTCCAGTACTTTTTGTCATTTTAGTCAGCATTGCACTTGACAGGTTGTTTAACGATTGATAGACGTGTGTGAAGGAGGAAGGAGAAGAAAATCCCAGAAAATCTTTGAAGAACAAACAATTATCACACCAAAAATTGTGTGAAAATATTCTACGACAAAAAAAAAGAACATCCGATTCAACACATGTAAAGTGTTAGTGTCTGTGTGTGTATGTGTACTACATAATATTATATACAGTTTTTAACAAATTGACGACAAGATACACAAACTTACACATACGCAAACACTCTTAATACAAAAATATATGCACACACAACAAAAAATAATTGAAACCATAATAATATCTTCAACTATTTATTCATCAGCTGATTCTTATTATTCTTGTCACTACATGGTTAAAACAAACACAAACTGATACTCATAATATAATATACATACATTCATATACGTCTGTGTGTGTTGTTGGTGTCAAATTCACACTTTAGAAGTGTAAAAAAAAGAACAAGAACAAGAAGATCTTCTACGATATCAAGTGGACGTCATTCAAAATATTGAACATAATACATATACATACAAAATATATCAACAGCACCAACCTCTTCCTTGTTGTTGTTGAACATAACCTATAGAAAACAGAAAACGAACATAAAATACACAACTAATACACAAACTTTTATTCTCTCAGGTGCTTCAAAATTATCAAAACTACATTATTGAATGATGGCATATATGGCAGAGAGTAACGGGGCAAAACGTTCTAAACTGGACGACGACTCTAACAGGGTAAGTAAAAAAAAAGACAATACAATCAATAAAATTCTTATATATATATGTATAGGTTTTTATCATTTGCGTACAACAATACTCATCATTAGTGATCATAAAATACAATCTGGTAACCTTTATCTTCCCAGTTCCTTTTTGTATCCTCATCATTCATTCATTTCAGTTTTATAATGTTTGATGATGCTTATATACATAAGAGTTCTTTTTATGATAGAAAACGGTGTGTTTCTTGTTGGTGTGCATACTGACATTTACTTTTTGTATAATATCTAGTGTAAAGTGTCAATAAGTCAAAATTACATTTTTTTTACACAGTTTTACACAGTTACATACTCCATGTTTTATTTTGTACCTTTGTCATTTCTACTGATTTAGAGCGCCTTAAAATCCAATGTAGGAATGATATAAAAAACAGGAATTGTATTTCATAGTATAATTATTTGAAGATTAAGAATTTGTAGTAGACTTTTTCAATAATTATACGTACAATACAGATCAGAGTGTCTATAGATAAATGCATTTTTTGAAGATTATTTGAAGTACATTATGCATGTTTTTTTCTTCTTCTGAAAATCCAAATGAAATCATATAGAAAAGTGCACAGTTGAACTTTAAAATATATTATAATATCGTGTAATATTTTATGAACATAATTTAATTATATACATTGACATGTAGTTGAGCGACAAGTGTCACGTCAAAATAATAACAACAAAAATAGTAATAATAGAGCATACATGTTTACATATTTTATGTATATTATAGCATGATAGCATAAAGTGTTAACTACTTTGCCGATACTACAACAACACTCGCGTGTGTGTGTACTTTGTGTACAATATAATATTGAAAATCATGTGTTCAATGTTATGTTTTTGAAATCACAAGATACAATTCTAGCCGACTTTTACTTTTACACTACACATGGGCTGATTAGATATGCTGTTTCAAAATAAATCATATCAGGCTAAAACTTATGTTTCTTAAAAGTATTTCAACTTCAAATTATTGAATATTGGTTGTTCAATACATGAATTTAGAACTGTAAAATTAACAACCAGCGTAAACAAATCAACGTGTTGTTTTATTTGTGTCTTGAAATATTTTGGTTTTTGTATAATATTAATATAGTGTTAAAAAAAGAGCTGTTGGTTATGTTAAAAAACACGTGTTTGAAAGTTTGATCTATGACAAAAATGTGTACTTATACTTTCAGGATCATTTTATATATTTGATGTGGTTTTGATAGAAAACTGACTCAAAATATTGTTTTATGACAAAGTATAAAGACTGAAAAATAAGCAAAACAACGTTATCTCATGCAATCATTCATGTGTATACTACAATATCATTACTTATTTCAGTTTGATTATTTGCCAAATGTGAACAGCCTAATCCCAATTTTTTTTGAAGATTGTGGTTGAGTTACTGTAACACACACTATGCGTATACTATTATGAAACATATATATATATATATATATGTTTATGCGTATTCACCCATAAAAATAATGGTAAATATAAAGTAACTCCATAAACATATGAGACATATTATGTATAATGTAGGTTTTCAAAAGTATAGTTGTAATATCATC
>JAQGBH010005909.1:0-13411 GCA_034698265.1 Sminthurinus aureus | reverse complement strand
TGTGCACTTTGACCCACCATTTTTATGAAAAATTTGCAGAGCAAATTTTCACACGTCTGCCTTTGTCAATGGTTACTATGTATACTGAACCGGAGTCAACCGGAAGAGAAGTGTAAATGTTTACTGTGTTCAGTTTGACACTGGGATTGGAGACTCTTAAATTCCTCCTTCAGCCTCAGCGCTCGACACTCGACACTTTGCATTGGACAATAAATATAAACATAAATGTGGACGCGGATCTTGTGAATGTTGTGAATCTGGGAGGTTTTGGTATGAAAAGTGTCTTTTGGGTTCATGTGTGAAGGTGGATTCTAATGAGGTTTTATTATGGAGGCACCCCAAGGCGTTATGTGATGACACGAGACGTTTTCGCTTCTGCTTCTGCTTCTGGGTTGAGATTCATCTTGACTTGGCTTGGCATGACGTATGTCGTATAAATATAAATGCGAGAATCTTGGCTTGATCCCGTTTTCATGATTCGTGGCAGAGCTGGGACTTTGGTTTGCCTCTACCACTACCACTACCACTATTTTTTTCCAAAATGGAGGCTCTACCACAAATTTTGCCACTATTTTGCCACTATTTTGCCACTATTTTGCCACTACCACTAAAAAAATAGAGTAGAGGTCCCAGCTCTGATTCGTGGTTCATGGTTTATGGCTCTTGGTGCTTGACGACTTGACAATTTGAAAATTTGACGATGTGACTGGTAAACACTTTCCGCATTCGGCACAGACCAAACATGACAAAGTCGTCCAATATCCACTCGACGGAATCCATCCACACGGAAGCACGAATCTTGAATGTTGAGCTTGTGCTTTAACATTCAAGATTGTAGATTTTCTCGTCAATAATTCAAGTGTTTGATGAAGATGCGGAGAATCTGGAACCTGGAATCTCGAGCCTTGAGCTTTGAGTCTGGAACGCAGAGTGTTTGTGCGTATGTATATTTATGGAGCACACGTCATTTTACTTTCTCTACCTCCTCGATTACTAAGAATCTGGAATCTGGAATCTAGAATAAAGAGTCAGGAGGGAAGAGACACATTAAAACTCTAGAAGCGGCACACACCTTCCGCCGTTTTCAATGAGTCTCCTCCAATCTCATATTTTTATGGCTTACACTTTACGCAGGAGACAGGAGACAGGAGACAGGGTGTCCTCATCTGCACTCTTTACGACTTACGACACTCGCATACACGTTATTCCTTACAGGTGCTGTGACGAATCAGAGTGTAGAGTGAGAAATGGCACAGGTAGAGAAAATAAAAACACGCGTGTGTACTGTCTAGTGTGTACAGTCAATAAGGTGGAGTGAAGGGATAGCTAGAAACGCTTTACATTTCACGTTTTGACTTTTGAGCTTTGGGGTTCCGCCAGTCAACTTTATATGATGTGACACAAAAGACAAACAAGGAAAAAGGGGAAAGTAGACTTTAGAGGTGAAAGAAAGGAAAACAAGGGAGAAAATAAAAAGGTGGAGAGAAAATGAGGTTACGGAGATATATTTTATTATAATTTCATACTTGATGCATAAACGTCTTTTATGTTTTTTTAATGCTCCAAACGGATTCACCTTTCGCCCATTTCTTTCACTCACAATCTACAATCTACAACATTACAGCCCACAGCCACAGTAAAAGAGACAGATATAAAATTTCCAGTTCCAGCTCCAGCTCCATTTCCATTCCCATTCCAAATTCTAAATGTGTGACGACAAAAGAAATTTTATGCCAAATAACCAGCACACACAAACACACGGAAATATAAATGGACTTTTTATTACATTTTCCAATCTGCATTGAATTTCACTTTCACTTTGACTCTTTCCCTTTCTTTTTCCTCCTCCCTTTCTTTTCTTCTTCCTCTTCCGTCCTTTTCCTTGTTTTGAGTTTTGAAACATTTTTTGTGTTTCTCCTCGCTCACCGGTTTTGGTTCTAGTGACAGTGACAAGGATGTGCAATTTAAAATTTACCCCTTCCCACTCCAATCTCCAATCTCCAATGCAAAGTATTTTCTCAGGAAATAACAAAAATATTAAATTGTTTGTCTCTTGAAATTTGAAATGGTTCAAATTTGATTGTACAATTTCATGAAAATTTTTTTGTAGATATAAAAGCCTTTTTAACCCATTTAGCTCGGTATTATATGCATTCGAATTACTTTATATGTATGTGTAACTATTAACATGGGAAATAAAATCTATAATCTATGGACGTCAGAAGTTTTTTATTTCCGTGGCCGCTCGCTTTCCCCATTTCTGATGTTTTAAATTCTGTATTCTGCCGGATCCAAAATTTTAATCGAATTCAAACCAAAATGATATTTACTCGTGCATTTCATTCTTGCGCATTGTACACACTTGACTTGCTCTCACTCTCACTCTCTATATCTGTAATTTTCTCATCAGTTTCACTTGATTCTTCTTCACGTGAATCTGGTGGTTGATGGCTGATGGCGTCTTTCAATTTTGAGTTGAGCAACTATTCTATCTGAATTTGAATTTGTGCATGATGAACTTTGAAAAGAAAGGACGGATGTCGGATGATGAATATAAGGATGATGATGGTGGTGATTGAAACTGAAGCTAAAACTGGGAGTGAAATTGAGCATAATGTATCATTGGAGGATCATGGATGAAGAGTGAAGAGTGAAGAGTGAAGAATGCAGAGTCAGAGTCGGGAGTGGATCATTAAAATAGGTCAAATTTGGCCATAAACTTTCAAGACAATGAAACTTGAGGCTGAAAAGAAAATGAGCTATATCCCGTCATCAGCCGAGTCTATTCCTCATCGTTGTCGGTTGAGTGGAGCTGCTATGCGTCTACAGTCTGTATATCGTATATATCACATATTCGCTCTATCCTCACCCGCATCCAGTTCGGTTCCGTCCAATCCAATCCAATCCCTTTCCTGTTAACATTGTGCACATTATGCACAGGACTTTCATTCTTTCCCTTGCACAAAAGACTCGAGACTCGAGACTCGAGACAGGGGAGACAGAAGGAAAGAGCCGAGTAAAGAGTAAAGGGCGAGGTGAACCAGAGGCACCTTACTCTATAATTTTGTGTTTAATATCCAGACTATGCCTATAGTTTATGCTCTATACTCTATACTAACGGCATCATTTGAAGGACAGTTTGTGTAAAAATAAATGATATAAATTATAAATGGACTCACTATATTAAAAGTCAATCCGTCATCAACTGTACACTATATATTGTACATTGTACGTAAGACACAATCTTTTTATATTGTACTTTCTATACTCTAAATATACATCTAATTCCATCTTTTGTCTGTCAAAAATCAATAAATTGGCGGCGGGCACAAGACAGAGAGAGAAAGAGAGATGGAGATTGAGTCCACAAGTAAACGGCTACAACAAAATGGGAAACAAAAATTGAAACTATAAATAAACAAAGAGAAATTCATGATTCAGGATTCATCATAACGGAAGTGTAAAATATCGGTAGATGGGTGAATGAAAAATTGAGAGATTTTGAATTCTGACTGCTGGATTTAGGTAAATGGGCAAATAAATTTTGAGTTGGAGTTTTAAGAGTTCAATGTCGAATGTCGAGTGCCATTTTACTGGAGAATTTAGTTTGAATGCGGTGACTTGACTGTCACAGTTGAAAGTTTTTAAAGTTGACTAGAAACTAGAAACTGGAAACTGGAAAGTGGAAACTTTAAGTTGAGCCTGCACAATGCACAATGTACAAAATAGGAAATAGAAATAGGTTTCAATTTTGAATAGGCACGTTTTATAACTTGTACCGAATTTTACTCGTGGTCGTACCACGGGATTCTGTCTGGTTTTTCGCCCATGTCACCAATCTCCAATCTCCAGTGTACCAATCTCGCGAGATCCGTAAGCGTGAAGCGTGTCTTCCATCTTCCGTCTTCCTTGCTTTTCAATGCAACACAATGACAGGGAAAATGTCTAGAGTCTAGAGAGTTGTAAGAGTAAAACCGTAATATGACAATGTCCTTGTCTTGGTCTCCGTCTTGGTATTTTTCATCGTCGACAAGAGTCCGTTTTGGGCGATTGGATCTTGGATGAAGAATATCAGTAGGATAGGGAAGATGTGGGATGTTGATGCATTGAAATACATGCACGATAATACAGAGAAAATAAGCCCGGCCTGAATCCTGGATGAAAAGTGATGCTCTAAACTTTACTCAACTGCATTCATATGTACCTTTGGATTTTGGATGTATCTTGTGCATATATATTTTAGACCTACATACATATACAAATAAAAGCAAGTGACGTGAGGATTTGTGCAGTGGTAAAAATAAGGGAATGTGGAATAGAATAGATCTGATCACAAGTGAACCTACGGGAACTTGTCGATATCTCATGGCAAAAGTTTGATTCTCTTTCCGGACTGTCGTCTCTCCAAACTCCCAACTCCAAACGTCTCATTTTCCCTCTTCTCCTTCCTCCATCAAATTTGCCTACTCTTCCCATTCCTCCGATCCCCGATCCACACAATTTGTTATTTGTATTTTCAATGTAGAAAATACCCCAAAATACCGACCAATTTTCCAGACATATCCACAATTTGATTTTTATACCACCAAATTTTTTAGGGTTTGGGCAAAATTGAAGAGACGGAAAATGGAAAGAAATGGAGTGCAGACATTTTGTATTTCCTATCTACTATCTATATCTCTGCCATATATCATTTTTTCGTTTTCAAAATACACTAAATTGTGAGATAGCCTCTAGATTTTATTTTATTTATTTCTCGTCCTTGTGTTTGCTACACATTTAAATATTCCACATCAAAGATCATCAAAGATCAAAGCAAATAAATGTACAAACTACAAACTACAAACAAGTGGAAACTGGAATGTAAAAGTAAATTATAGCAAAATTAGACTATTGAATCCCAATTTTCAATTTTCAATGCAGATGAAAAGGGAAGGAAAATCTTGCTCATGAATAAATAATAAATAAATTTTGCCAACAAAATTGATCCAATCAAGAATTAAGAAGACAACAAGGAACATGCATGAGTTTTGAATGACATTTATTCAGTTGTTTCTTGATACATGTGATTTCTGACTTGTGACATTTTACTGTATTAGGAGTCTCCGTGTCTGTTTGTCTACAATCTACATATTTCTCTGTGAGTAGAGGGATGAAAATAACACTTGATTTTTCAAGGTAGCTTTGATATTTTTAGCTCAGAATTTCTCTGTCTCTGCCTGTGACGCTGATTCTGATTCTGATTCTGACTCACACAGTCACAGTCAGTCGTTCACATATGTACATTGTACGTGGATAAGAATGCCAAAGAATTCGTCTGGCTGGTTGACTGACGTGGGACATGTGAATTTTGGAGTTTTGAAGGGTTTTTGAGCTCGGAGTTGAATGTGTGAGATTGAAATCCAACGGAGGATGAAAAGTAACTAATGCGATGCATTTGCATCTTTTTTTACATGTCGCATCGAGCATCGTCCCCCGTCCCATCTCGGATCACAAATCTCAGTCAGAGTCAAAGTCAGGGATAATTGACATGGAAACTTTATGGAAAGTTGAACAGGGATAAAAGTTGCATAGTTCCTCATCTTTCCTCTCATCTCTCGTCGCTCATCAGACATGATATGTACATGATAAAATGGAGAATTGAACAGAATCGTCCTTGTCCTTGTGCCTTGTGCATGTACGCATATACGCGTATACTTATAAGTGTATCTTGTAAATTGTACATTGTGCGTATGGAGTATGGAGTGTGGAGAAAAATTTCCTTTCAAATGAATATAACAAAGTCGGAATGAAATAACTGTGAAAACAGAGAAAAGAAAGAAAGAAAGAAATAGTGAATGAATGGATAATAAAAGGATGAATGAAAGAAAGGAGTGAGAATAGAGTGTGTATGAGTGTGGAGTGTAACTCATATAGAACATACATCTAGAATCTAGTTGAGCAGGCAACAGGAGTTACAGACTAGAGAATCCAGAAACATGAGAGAGAGAGAGCGAGAAAGCTATATGCCCAAATACCAAATACACACATACATACAGCAACCAACCAAACAGGAGATAGCAGACAAACTGAATGACGGAAGCAAAAGCAGAAGCTACAATTCTAGATTCTAGCACAACCCAAGTCAAGTCAAGCCAAGCCAAGCCAAGCAAATTGAAAGCAAAAGGAAAAGAGAAAGTCAAAGTGATTGCAGAATGGAGAATAGAGCTGAAATGAGGAGAAAGTGAGAGAAGAGCAAAGAAGAGTAGTGTGGATTGATATAACTTTGAAATATCTAGAAACTAGAATGTAGAATCTAGAACATATTGGAAATTGGAACAGAAATAAAGGGGAAAGAAGGAAAGAAGGGAGAGAGACGGTCGACAGTCATGCATATTATTTCCTCTCCTTTCTTATTCTTCATTCTTCATTCCAGGATCTAGGACTGGGACTGGGAGTCTGCTTCAGTTTACCTATCGAATCACACACAAGTTTTTACCCTCCTCATCCTCATCCGCATCATTCCCCGCCTGACATTGTTGTCCCTTGTCCTCATAGTTCAATGTAGTGTTTAGTGTTTAGTGTGGCGTTTGGAGTTTGGAGTTTGGAGTGGGCAGCCAATGGTAAACTATCTATTTTCCATTTTGTCTTTGGTCATTTTCTCTCCCTTATCATTTTATTTATTTGTGACTGGACTGAACTCAACTGTGTGTGCTACATCTTTGACATTCTACGTTTTCATTTGACGCTTGGCTTGGTCAGTTCTTTGAATTAAAGGTTCATTTCTCCACTGGAAATTTCAAATCCTTGGAATTTAACATTAAATCATCAAACGGTGAACAGGAAAAGCAGGAAACACGGAAAAAGAACAGAACAAGAATCAAGCATCAAGCATCAAAAATCTTAAGAGCGGTGGTAGCTAAGCTCATCTTTGTCGTTGTCATCCTCATCCTCTCCTTCTTCTTTTGTAGTTGAAGATCAAGGGAACGTGGATCGAGGATTGTCGTGTTCCACTGAAAACTTGAAGCTTGAGACTGTCGTTTACGCAAGAGAAGAAATCATCATGTACAACGTACAGCGTATAGAGAATAGAACCTGAATGGAATTCACAAATTCCGATCTTGTTCTAAGTCGCTGATCTTTTTCTCGTTTCGTCTACCGACAACAGAAAACAGACAACAGACAACCTAGAATCTACAAGGAGATCGTCCGTCCATGTCTCTTTGTATTTATGTGGTAGTTTGTACAATGCACAATCCACATACAAAACACAAATAGGAAATACATGTTCCGTGTTTTTGGATTCCGGATTTTACGTTTCCCATATAAATCGTGTCCTGTTTTCCTCCACTTGCTCCACTCTTCTGTATTTACGGGACTGCAATTTGGATGTTGGATTTTGGATTTTGGATTTCTATTCCGATTCCGACTCTCCGAGTCGATTGTTCACAGACTGTTTTCTTGTGGTGGGAAGTTGGAGACAAAAAGTTGAGAGTGAGGAGAAAGCATTGAGAAGATGCAGACAGAGAGAGAGAGAGAGATGTCGTCAATGTTCTATTGTGTGAACATCTACAATCTACATACATTTTTTCATTCTCACGTCTCTTTTCTCTTCTCTATGTTCTCCGATCTCTGTTCTCTAGTCAAACGCCAAACAAAAAGTGAAGAAGTCAAGACTCAAAACTGGAGACGCGAAAAAGGAGAAAATTGTGGTGTTTTCTTGCGTGTGTATTTACATTTACATTTGCATTTCCTTTCTACATATACCATATACCATATACCATATGCAGTATTTTCATGAGAGATATGAGAAGTCGGAATTATTTATAGGTTTCTTTTCATATCTCGAAGCTTGAAGCTTGAAGCTATCCATATGAATAGTGAATTGTGAATTGTGATGGAATTTCAACATGGAAAAGATGTAGAGACTCTAGACTAGATACACGCAAACTTTGCTTTCTCCACATGACATGTTCAAATGTATCTGTGTAAATTGTACATAAATTGTACATGCGAGAGAAAACAAGGAGAAAGGAGTGAAATCTGTGGAAAAATTTCAAAACGGAAATTTGGATCCAAAATCCTGTTCAATACTTTCAGTATTTTCATAATACATGTTGAATGTTGAGGCTCAACGCTCAATGTTCAATGCTCAATGCTCAAATGGTTTGTGGCTGGTGACTGGTGAAAAAAGTTTGTTCACTCTACAATCCAAAATCTAGAACCTACACTATACACGAATTTATACTTTTTTCAAATAATGTTCTCAGGTCTCAGACGTCAATTTAAATTTCAAAGCCTTGATATAAAATATAAAATATGAAAAATACATGTACATTATTTTCTATAAAAAATGCGCGTGTTACATGCATAGGAGTTTTACGCATAAATATGCCGTCTAAAATCTTCATTCTACATTTCATGCAAATACAAATACAATAAAATATCGATAGTAGTAACAAAAGAGAAGAGACAGGAGACAAGAGTGCACATGTGTGTCAATCATATTTCGACTATGACTGCACACCAACAACAACAACAACAATAATATTAGTACGTACAATATTCAAAATCCACCTTGACAACTCCATCACTTTGTGCACATTATCCTCTTGTACTTGTTTACCCATTTCCGGAATTTCCTTATCCTTCTTTTTGTGGAATTCCGAATTTACTCTACTTTCCAATCTCCAATCTCTATTGATCTCAGTCTCAATCTCATCCTCAGTCTGCTGTTTTATATTCCATTCCGCATCATTTTTGACAGGTTCCAGGACAAAGGACAATAGAATAGAAGCATAAAAAGTAAAACTCTTATTTTGTTTGTGTGTGGACTTTGGACTAGACTGGAAACTGGGAACTGGGAAATAAAGTGTGTCTGATCAGTTCAGTTCCTTTTCCAGTTCCACTTCTTTGATTCCACGTTCCACGTCACAGGAAGCTTATAGAAAATGTACATTAGAATAATATAATATTTAAGCATTTCTCCAGCCGCTACTTTACTCTGCTACATTTTACCATTATCATTATTATTCCTCTTCCTGTTACGCTCTTGTTCTTCTCATCAAAAGATTTTTTTACAACCACTTCTTCTTGTACTGCTCCTTCCTGTTCTCGGTTCACGGTTCACGTCAGCTTACCGATAAAAATTTGTTTGAGTTTTGAGTTTTGAGTTAAATGTGAAGATTTTGTAAGACAAAATACAACAAAAAATATAACCAACTGTTCTCAAAAGGAGAAAGGTGAAAAATGTAAAAAGTGCATAAAAATTGACAACCGACAACGTTTTTATTCCTCAGTGAACGATAAATCAATAAATCAACTGTCATCATGAATCATGGGGAAATAGTTTTAAAATGGGTTTTTGTGTTTTGTGTTTTTTGTTTTTTGTCTTGTGAATTGTTGATTGTGAGTGAATTGTGAATTGTGCAAATTTCAAAAGTGACGCTAATGGGGATGTTTTTTATTTGGATTTGTTTTTTGGGGTACTTTCATCAGGACAATGACAGCCATTTGCTTCGTGTGTAACCTGCCAATTTTATCACACCAAGTGGGTCTCGTTTGGAAAGGATCGAATGGGTTCGATGAACTTATCAGGTAATTCCAATCTTTTTTCATCAGAAATTAAGTAACCTGATTCCTAAAAATATCTTTAATAGAGAGTAATAATCATTTTTTTGTATTTATAAACAATGCAATTTTTCCATGACTTTGATGCAAAACACCTACAAATATGAAACACTATGCTCTTTGTGTATAATGCACAATGTAAAGGTCTGGAAACTCAAGTTGTTATATTTTTTGTTAATATTGTACCTTAAAAAGATGAGGAGAAATTATCAAAACTACAAGTCTTGTTTCTGGTTTCTGGTCTCTTATATTAAATAATGAGTAGCGTATAACGGTGTTTCAATCATGCCGAATACCAAATGCCCAACAGCCAACAGTTACTCCAGCTTGATACTTTCAGCTATGATAATTTTTACTCAAAAACTCAAAACTTGAAACTCTGTCCACAACATTTTGTACAGGAACAGAAAGTTTGGACTTTAAATTACCAAGTTTTATCAACACAATGTCATGATCTGATAAAACTAAAAGCTATAGACTGCTCAATGTTCTTTGCAAAAGTATGAATAGACCTAGATATTCTAGATTCTAGATTCTAGATGTAGATAGCCAAACTGAACTGTTCATTTAAAAACGGGTAAAGAGATAACTTGTTAAATACTTGTTATTATTTGAAATATTATACCCACATGAATGAAGCTGATAGCTGATAAGTGAAGAAACTAGTACGGAAATCACAACATTAAAACTTGTTCAAAGTTCAAAATAACTACAAACTACACATAACAACTTAAAGTGGTACGAGAAATGAGACGCGCAATGTCCAATAAATGATAAAATGACAAAAATAAACTGCTCACTGTACGAGAAAACTTTCTACTGGATACTGAAAATGGGATATTTAATCACATTGAATAACTTTAATTTTATTCTCTAGATGATAGTCTACAGTCTACAATATTATCTAATGAAAAGTTGGCGGTTGGCCAATTAAGTCAATAACCAATAACCATGAGGAATATAATCAATCAGTGAACAAAAATAGGTATCAGAGGAATTTTCCCCGGAAAAGGAAACAGAATTCAATATGCTGAATATAAAAGGACACTTGTGTTTCAAAAAGTTGTTTCTAGGTTCTAGTTGAAATTTACATTTACATTTACAATTTACAGTTGACATTTGACCTTGAATAAGTACCTAAACAAAATTTTCTGAAATGATCTCCATATCTAAAATCTAGAGTCTTGAGGTTTTTGCTGGCAACTGACCTTATTGATAAAAAAAGATTTCACTAGAGCCTAGAGTAGAATGCAGCATGTAACATTTCTTTAGGAAATTTATAAATTGCAGCTTTTGACCTGACTTTACCAATTACCAATTCACCTTGACTTTTAGCTATATGCATATTGCATATTGTATTATAGATTAGACCATGTGGGTAAACATTGTATGTCCTAGTTGCTAGTGTCACTAGCAATCAGCAGTTTCGTGTTGACTCTAGACTCTAGATAATTGCCATTAATTCGATTAGGATTCTCACTTGTCCCTCGTCGTGTTGACAAAAAGCGAGGAGCTAGAAACCAGAAGCTAGAACCTCAAGTCACAAATTCAAAACACCTTACCTTTGACTTTTGTCTTGCACCAGAGATTGATATTAGATATTATTATGTATTTCATGTTTGTGAAGCTCTCATAACAAAATTACACATGTAGAGAAGGAAGGCATGAGTCAACAGTTGGCAGTAAATTTCAAATTTCAAAGCGATATAAAATGTAAATGTTTTTCCAATAATCAATGATCACACCATATTTGGCTTTAGAATGCAAAACGTAGAATATTATTCACTGTCGGCTGTAGACTGTAGATTGTAGATCTGGGGAGAAGTTGCTCCTATAACTATTAACTATTAATTATTACAGTTTGATTTTTCAGAATTCATAATTTAATATTAAACATGAAGCGTTATAAAAACACCTGTTTGAATTGACTTTCAACTTGAAAATTCAATACTCGTACTCAATTCTCAGCACAAACTTCACTACAATTTTCTCCATACTTGACCTCAAAACTCAAAGATTGAATGTGGATTGCGAGCATAATATTCATTTTTACAACAGTTTTCCCTACCAGATTGTCTCTGAAAATGTAGGTAAAAATCGGAAGTCGTAAATCCTAAATCAAAACGAGTAGATGGTACAAAAGATTGTTTGGTCGTAATAAATTATCTCCCTATTTAAAGTGATGTGAGGAGCTGTACTGTACTTATGTACTGTTTGAATGAGTACTCTGCAACTTGTTATTTTTATTGTCTCACAGCTGAACAAATCCTGTGACTTGTGTCTTGTGTGATAATACATAAATCATTTTTGAGTAATGATGTAGGATGCAGCTTTTTATAAATTTGCGATTTACACCCGAAACTATAATAATTGCAAGTACAAAGGACAAAAAAGGACATTCAAAGTCAATCAGACTCATGTTCTTCTTCCTCATCTTTTCTCCATTATTGGTTCCAGCGAGAATCGAAAGAAATCATAGGAAAAACGTACATATGCCACACATCACACGTCACACAGCTAGTTTACAAAATTGTTATCAGCTAATAAAAATTGGTCTGTACTCCCTGTCTCTGGTTTGTGGTTTTTAGTTTGTACTGCTGAACTCTGAAGGTCATATTATTTATATTACAGAATACGGACTACATAGACTTCATCCAAATAATAAAACTGACCAAAGAACAAAGTTATTACACATTACATAGATGAATCGGTTTTTTGTTACAGGGAACATCTTGCCGAAAAAAACCTGTGTCTGAAAGCATAAATTTGTGATTCACAGGGTACTGCTTACATTGTTACCTGTGGTTTTCAAATCTGATTCTGCTCCTGGTATTTTAATTTATTTTTTCACTTCCCTGTCGAATCCGACATCTGTTTCGGTTTTCGGTTTTCTGATGAAAAGTGTGTATACAAGTATCTATCTACATTCTATCTATGTATTTCCTATTTGGGATTTGGGTCAAAAAATTTCCCCCCAAAACAATGCAGCACGTATTTTGGATTTTGGCAATGTCTCCTGTCTACTGAGACTTGAGTAGACGAAGCTCATAATAATTTATCAAAAGTTTGAAGTTTAACAGAAAGAAATGCCTTCATCGAAAAAAAACAGCACAGCTGGTATTATTATTATTTTTCTACAGTTTTCTGTTTCGTGTTTCCTATTTCGTTGTAGAGCTGTCGTTGGCCCTAAAAACGATTAGGATGATCGATGAGCATAAGTCTAGAATCCAGAATCCAGAGTGTCTGGCATCTACTTGAAATTCAATTTTTTCTTCCTGAGTAACTTTGACAAGCTACTTTGTGTAATTTGTAATTCAGTATAGATTTACATGAGGATGAGAAAGTTTCTGGGCGAGTAAAATCAGACGAAAAACACTGAGCAGTCTAGAGTCTAGAATCCAGAATCCAGTATCCAAAAAAACTTTCACTCACGGATGACGGAAGTTTTGGTGCAAAATAGGAAATAACAAGTTTTTTACTTTTTACATCATGTAAAAAATAATAACACGGTACGAAAAAAATACAGAAATAATAAACAAAGAAGAAAAAATTATACTCTTTTGAGCTGTGTGGAACAAAGATTTTTCGTATTATGTATTATGGATTTCAACGTCGAGTGTCGATCGAGTCTTTTGTTTTTTGTTCACAATAGTACAAAAGCTCGTTTTCATTGTGTAAAGATGAGTCAGGGGAAGCCCTTAAAGCACACATATTAATTACTTTTTTTAGGATGCGAAGCAGACTATTGCAATCGTCGTGTCCGTCCGTCTGTGTACATTCGTTAGTAGCGCCATCTAGCGGC
>JAQGBH010005908.1:0-13411 GCA_034698265.1 Sminthurinus aureus | reverse complement strand
TGATTATTTAAAAAATGATTTAAATTTAAAATCTTTTGTATCATTATGCCCCTTCCATGTTAATACCATTTCTCCCATTTCCCAGTTTCTCCCACTGGGAAGCAAAATTCTATTTTTCCCGGGAAATATCGAACCCTGCATTCAACATTCGACGTTCAAGAGGGCATAAAGAATCAAGAATATAGAGAAAATGGGGAATGGATGATAGAGAATAGACAATGAACAATGAAGGCCAGAAGAAATGCAATTCAAACAATTGTAGCAAAAGCAGCGTCTGTGTTATAATATACTGAACTTTGTACATTGTGTAACTTTCTTACCATTAGCCTGACATTCAAAAGAATATGCTCAACATACGTAGTTTCAGCAGTAGCTGAAACATAGGCCCGTCATATTTGCTTTCTGGAGGTCTTTTGAATAACTTTCTGCATTATTTTACACCTAATATGAAGCATGTGTTAAGTATTGAGTTTTGAGTATTGCTCTCAGACGATTACTTTTTGACTTGTTGACGTCTGTGTTTATTAATTTTGGGCGGAATTTTTTGGAAGAAGGCTTCACCCTCATTAGAGGAAAAGGTTTCAGCTCATCCAAACTTCAAACTCCAAACATCAGTACATGCATGTACATTTAATTTCTATTTGTCTACGCATTTTTAATTGCAGATCCTTTCTGTAGCCCTCGAGTCTAGAGCCTTGAGCCTTGAGTACGTAAAAGACCTTTATACGTTCTTTTTAATGTCTTCACATTACACATTCATTGTGCGTTGTGCGTCAAGAATCATCTGCTGATATGTAAAATGACATTCTCATTTACCTAAGAACAAATTCACATGACTTCAAAAATTATTGGATCTTCTAAGCTTTTCCTCAAAGACTAAAAAACTTTTTTATCTGAGTTTGAATTTTCAATCCGAGCAGAAAGTGAAATAAGTTTGTAGGAAATCTGTTTTCCTTTCTCTGTCATTTGTTAATACTACATTGTGTTTGCTCTCTTGTTTGAAAACAGACTGACGTTTTACAATATTTATTCGTACACAAGGAAAAATTACCTATTCCTTTAATTTTTGTATTACGATGAAAAATAAAAGGAGAATAGAGTAAAGCTTGTAGTCAAGTATACCATGTTTACAGTGTTCCGATTTCAAAACCAGATAAAACGGAATTTTAGCAAAGAAAGTAAACGGCAGAAAAAAAGCCAAATGCATAAAAACCAAAGGAAATGAAAAATCTTTGGTGTTCATTTAATTGAAAGTTGCATTCAAAGGCTTGACATTTTATGGCAGAGCGTAAAAGTTAAAATAAAAACTAAAAGTGTATGCATTGGTCGCACAAGCTAAAACGACGGGATGTGACGGAGGAAAGCTAGAAACTATATACTAGACTACAGCAGCAGTAGACTTGATGCCGGTGTTGAAATTTAAACGCTGAAAGAGTAGGATGAAAAAGATTTTAAAGATGTGAAACTGACGACTGTGTAAAGTTGGGTAATGCGTTTTCAACGCTTGTTCAAGTGTCTACAGTCTACAGTGTACAATGTACATGTAAATGTGTTGCATCTGTATCATTACTATAGCAGTCTTTGGCTCCTTGCCTCTATACTCTAAACTCTGGGTTCTACACAAGTAAAGTCGGTTTGCCTATTTTGATAAAAGCATCTACTTGGAATGAAACAAGACGCAGTTAACGTGCGGAAATTTTGCTGCTCCTCTTTCCATCCCTTGTTGTTGTCAATTGTCAATGTCACTCGTAACGCGTAAATCTTGAAACGGAAAGGACAAGGAAATTTTTTTGCAAAGTGTTGGTAATGGCTCGCCTTTCTGCAGTTACTTTTACTTTTCTGTCACACGCCAACACGAGCTCATTCGTGTTTAAATGTGCATTTATGCATCTTGTATCTATTGTATATATGCATTTGTAAAATAAATTCGTCTGTATATCAGACTTTAGTTACAGTCACACAAACATAAAAACCGTGTGCTCATTCTTACTGTTAGCAATATTTAAAACACGGAGGCCGGGTACACAAGACGAAGCTGTGTAAAAGATACTCTTTCTTTAGACTTTGAACAGATTCTGTAAATATCTTTTCTCGTACACTGTACAATGCCTGAATTTCATGACAGAACTGTCATTTTTAGGTAAGCCATGCTCAATGAAGTGACACTGTGTACTTTAATATCTAAAACGCTGAAGTTGTAAATTGTTTGTGCGCTAACGGATTACTAAGTATTTTATTTTAAGCATTTCTTTTATCCAAGAATCATCGTTTCGTGATTTTTTCTGTGCAAAAACGTCTGTTAAAATTCATATATATAAGCAGTCACAAAGACTAACGGAAATCAAAGGAATTTATTCAAAATTCTCGAGCTTTCGATGACTGTCTGTCACCTTCTTCAGGAGCAAAACAAGACTAAATAACTTTCAGTTATTTAGTAATAATAATCTCAGTCCTTCTTTTTAAAATTCAGTCCTTTTTACTTGTCTACTTTCAATTAAAAGGTTTTGTTTTAACGTTTTTGGTAGCTATGTAAAAAACTGTAGAAAGCTGTTTCTCTTGTGTTAACAAATTACGAACGTAACACAAGTTTTTGAATTTAGATTCTGTTGTTCATTGTTCATGTAACAGAAATCGAAAACATTGAAACGGAAAACGAAGTGCTTCCAAGTTTTATGGAACGGCGGAGTTGAGCAGCTTGAAATTGCCTGCGTGCTTTCATTAAATTCGCTTCATCACATCGAAATTGTATAAAGAATTCTTTTTATTTTACATTGATTTTGTATTTTACAATAATAATTATTATTGCCTTTCACAAAGTACAACAATCACTTCATTTAGGTTTCATATATTTATGTTTGTGTTTATACTTATATTTGTAAAATGAAAATAACATATGACATCAATATTGAATAATAGGTGAGAGTGGTCAACATTTTAATGACATAAAAATCACCGACCATAAAACCAAACGGATAACAACTTTTTAACAAACTCCGACGTCTCTCCGTATATAAATTATTCCACGCCAAATATTTTCTCCACTGCAGTTTAAACTCCTTAGTCTCGTAATAAACTCGGGACATGGACCTTAGAACGATATAAACTCTTATCACAAGGGTAAAAATTGTAGTGTAGAATAGCGCAAGGCCAGTTTGTGTCATATTCATCCTGTTTTTCAAGGTTCCGTACAACAGGACTGAAGTTAGAATTAGACTATGACCTTTGTCAAGCAGGACAATATAAGAGAACAGGTTGTTATACGTTTTCATCACCTCACCAATTTCAAAGTAGTGGGTCACTGCTCGTTCAAATTCTGTTGTTATTGTTGTCGAGTCCTCATTTTGGCTAAATACTTGAGATGAGTAGAAATTCTTGGTATTTTTTCTTGGTAACTCTGTAATGATTCTGAGAAAGAAACTGAGGCTACGAGATGTGTAGTGATATAAGATGAGTGCTTCAATTCGTATCATACTTATGCAAAACACGGAAAATGTTTGTGCAGCAAAACTTAAAACTTTTAACCAAGGAATTTCTTTTTCTGGAGGTACAATTGAATAAATTGCCATTGGTACACGAGGAACTTCTAGGAGGTTGATTATACAAAAGAGGAGCAGTCCAAAGGAGACAAGAACTTCAAAAATTAGTACCATCCTCAAATACCGCTTTTCACTTTGAAGACGTTTTTCCAAGTCGAGGGAATTTTCTGGAAGAAAACAAATTGTTAAACAAATTAAAAAATCTTGTCTTCCTGAATTGGTCTCACCTAAAAAGCATAAATGCCTTAAAATTCGGAAGCGAAGCTGACTATATAAATACAAAATTTGCTCACTAGATGGCACCACTATCTAGTTCAAAATATATCCACTAGATGGCACCACCACGGACGCGAGAAAAACTGTACTCAGCTTCGCTCCCCAGTACTTTACATTTTATTGTATTAAAAAATATACTGAAACAACTCTATAATTTTTAATTTTGTACCTTGCAAGATTTTCCGTTCTAGTTGTTGAACTGCATTAAAGAATACCTGTAGATTTCCTCGTTGCCAATAAATATGGATCAGAAAGAACGAAGACACGCCATTTGTTAATATCCAACCGGCATCTGCTATCTTTGCCTCCATCGGTAGGTCTTCATGAACTAGAGAGTAAAGCCACTTGAGGCTCATGAAATTTATGTAGGGGACAAAAAAACCCGGAATTATTAATCGTAACAACGTCTTCACTCCTTGAACCACAAAAACATCACAAAAACTTTTGTTTTCTGACATTTTTGACGTCAACTCGTTTTCTTTTTCCTTTTCATCGGAAAAATCCAGACTTGGAGGGAAAATCCCAAGAATTTTTCCAAGTAAAAAAAATGAGTTATAAAATTTTAAAAGGGATGGACTTGTTTTTTCACTAACTTTCTGACTTATTTTATTATTCCACATGATTTTGAATCCCAAAATCGCAAATAGGCAGAGGATACTTTTCTTTGTACTTTTTAAGATGTTTTGAGTTTTTGAGTTTTAACTTTTGAGCAGACAAAAATAACATGCACGACGCAGAGGGAAAGAATAACCGTTTTGTAGAGCTTTCTGCTTCTGTGCCCTATCTTTTTCCTCTTTTAGTTTTCTAATGGATGTTTAGCAACACAAAAAATGAAAATAATAATGATGTGTAATATTGTGTAAACATGAATAATCAATATCTGTCAAAAAGGAGTCCGAAGTACAAAGTGCACACTAAAACAGAAACAAGCGACTTTGGACAAAACAAGCCAGCTAATTTAATTAGGTTGTGACAGACAATAACTTGCTAATAGTTTGTTTTTCTTAAAATGAATAGCCTGAGTTTGATGACAAATTATCTTTCTCCGGTTCTTTTCTTTATGGTATAGCAGGAAATAACTAAATTTTGCGTATGTGTATTTTTGTTTGTTAAGGGGTGCAAATGTTGACGACTTGGGCCAAGAAAATAAAACTACATTTAATTTTCTAACAGGTGTTTTATTCCCTACCCACGGAGCTCCACATTCTACCATGTACATGGTGCATCCATTTTATGGTAAAAAGCGTTCAAGGCATCATATAAAAATATATATGTATTCATCACATAAAAAAGGCAAAACCTGTACCACAAATTCACAAAGTTTTTTGCTCCTGTGTGACACTACTTGGCTGCATATTTGTGCTTTTATTTCTTTTTGCACTGTACATTGTACATTGTACATATGTAAAAAGAAATACATAGTGTGGAAAGTGGAAACACTTGATTCAAGTGTAGAGTAAAACGAATTCAAGTGCAGTTCCAGAGAAGGAGAAAACTACAGACTACAGATTTTCCTTTTACTGTTTGTACTGGAAATAAAACACAAACAAAACAAGTATTCATACAGGAGACAAAATCTTTATAACAATAACGCAGAGTGTGTATTGTTTGTGCAAGCTAAAAAGCAAAGCAAAGAAAACAAACCGAGGTGAGCTTAACAGATTTTATGATAGGGCCATATGGCACTTGGCACCAGCCAGATTTTGAACGGGTTAACCTGGAACTTGAATTGTATCTGGAGCTGGTACTGAAATCGCATGATTCTATGCAATAGCTTACTTGCTTAAAACTTGTATATTGTGTATATAATATTATCTAAAAAATATCTGTCGTATCGCCAGGTCTATCTTGCTTCTTGCTTCTTGCTCCGAGTCATGACTTGCACGTTGTATATCGTCTCTTGTATTTTGTGTGTTCACTGTACACTGTGCAGTCACTTTGTTCAATAATACGGTTTTACTATGTTTGTATTTCATGTATTTGTTAGAACTCGTCGGATAATAATAATCCATGCAAATATCAAATCTCAACTCAAATTGTACAATTGTGTCCAATTGTCTAAAATCTAGTATCTAGTAATTTGGTCCTCATCTGTTTTGAGCTTTGAGCTTTCAGTGTTGAGTATTACGGGAAATAAATTTTTTTGGTAAATTTCATTTTGAGCGTATTTTCATCAATAATTAAAGCAGTTGATATGGAATTTGGATCATGTGATGTGGATTGTGAGTTCTTAAAGGTAAAAAGACTCATAAAAACTCGGCTTAAAAAGAAAATTTTTAGCTATGACGAGATCAACGGTTTTTTATTTCTCGAAAAAAGGGCCCTTAGGAAAGAACGCTGAATACCATACATGTTGACGTCTGCTCGATGCTTGATGGTTGATGCTCGCTGATGGTTTTGGGTTTAGTAGTCTAATTAGTGAAGGACTCTTTTTATTGCATTTACGTTATGTTTACATAAATCACTAACAACAGTGATCAGCAACGTCGTCATCCTCATCCCCATCGTCATCGACATCGGCAATTGACTAACAAGTCAGTACATGAAATAGTTTTTATGGAGAACAATAAATGCTGAGGCATCATTTTCTTGTAATTGATTTTTAATTTTTAAGCATGATTCTTCAAAACTGACTTGTATCCGCCTCTACATTCTACACAAAAAATTACATTTACAGTGTACAATTATATTTTTGTAATTAGTGGATCGCTCATTTCTGTCTTTTTTGCTTACAAAGTCTTTGTAAACAATTCTCGAATCCCAAAGACTGGCTTTAGTTGTTATTTGAATCACATTTTAGCAAAACGTTTGCAATCTGGAATCTGGGGCACTTGTTAGTTGCAGAATTTCAGGTAACGTAATTTTAACAGAAATCACAACTTGACAGTTTTGCACTTGTAATCAGCATGCATGCAAACCCTTAGTTGAGTCTACTGAGGGAAATAAACAATAAACAAAGGCATCAAATAAAAGAACATTTTTTCCAGTTTTGTACTCAAAATTTCGTTCATAGTCAACTTTGAAATGCTACAGATTTCCTGCAGATTCAACACATTTTCATTTCATTTTACTCTTTCAAATTTTTAGGCAGATACTTTTTACGTAACATGTTTAGTGTGAATGGCTTAAAACGCCATGTGCGTTGTGCACATAAAAATTGGAGAAAAATCCTGAACAACATTTCAACCTATGGTTGAAACATTTTTCTTTGTGAAACTGAGAGTCACTTGAGATTCGAGATTCTAGAGTCGAGAGTCGAGAGTCGAGAGCTGGGCGGTGCAGAAAGTGTTAACGTAGTGAGAAAATGGTCTAGCTAAAAAATGTGTCATATTGTGAATGGTGGAAAAGACAAATGTTATCTGTGTGAAACTTGCACTCCTACTTGTATTTTTTGTACTTGTATAATGTACATGAACTTGCTTTCACCAGTCCTTTGATTGGATTACAGTATAAAAATGGAGTCATAAAAATGTCCTAACCGATTTCTATTTAATCCCTTCGCGTTTCATTTCTCCATCAACGCCTCTCCTTTCCCATTTCTTGTCTTTTGTCTTGTGTTCTTTTCATTTTCTCTCTGTTCCTCCCAAAAGCATCGTTAAACGTTCAACAAGCCTTAAGGAAGAAAAAAAGAGAAACGTCATAAATAAAAAAAATGTAAACGACTTTAAAATATTTTAAAGATGCTCCATCTTGCAGTCAAGTAAAAAAACATGCGTGTTCACTGTTCACGCAAGCACATGTATGTTTCATGTTCATTCTACAATTCTACGAGATATAATAATGCATATTGTGTCAAAGCAGAAAAATAAACATGTTATTTCTCAATTTCTCATACAGTGATAAAACATAAAACAAAGTGTACATGTAATAAATAAAGTATAAATAAATAAATTGTCAGCAATGACATGATGCCTCAAAAGTGTAGAATTTAGGTTCTAGATTCTAGAGTCTAGAGTCTAGAATCCAGAATTAACATGTAAATGAAACAGTATCTTAAAGGAAATGACACGCCTTAAAAATCTCCCATGGATTTTCCATGCCGTCAGTAAACTGTACTGTGTACAGTGAATTGTAAATAAATGGGCTGTTGAGTCACTTTCAATATCATTATTCCGCCTTTTCCCACAATTTATATGGAGCAAAACTACACAGAGAACATAGAACAGAACATGCATAAGGATAGAAAATAAAAAGAAGGAAAAAGAAAAGGATGGCACAGAAAAATGTCTGGTAAACAAACTGAAACTGTTCAAGATGATATCATATTTGGAGTATAGAGTATGGATTTTGGATATAATATATTATAATGGGTGAAATATATAGAAACTAATGCTAATCTAACCTCTGGAGCATTTACAATTTACCAACTCCATCTCCATTTTCATCTCCCACTCTCTCTTCTAAGTATCTCCTTCTTCTACTTCTTCTACTTCTTCCCTTGAGTCTATCTCTTTTTTTTGGATAAACTGTAAATTGTAAATCCGAGTGAAAAATGATGATGAAGATGAAGTACAGCCACTTTTCTCACAACAATTTCTCTTTGGACGTAAATCTAGCCTGTAATCCTTCTACTTAAACGTTATCCTCAATTTTCATATACTGTGATTTTTTCTCCCTACATTAGAACATAGAACAACTCGCAGAACTACCAATGCCGACCAATTGCCAATTCCATATCCAATATCCATGGATAAATCACAGTGTGTCGTATCCGTAGATACTAGATACAGATATCTACGTGTAGTTAGATTCTTGTAAATGGAGGAAAAGTGTGTGTAATTACATACTTGTGGTAATATTTTACCTGTGTCTACTTCCAATGCACATAGCGTCTACAATCTACAATGTAGATTTAAAACGCATTATTTCATTTACAAAAACTGCACACTGCACACTGCACACCCTTTCACCTTCAAACCTCGTAGGAAACGAGGAATAAAATTACTGGGTGAACAATTTTATCCTCGCTGTACATTATACATTAGGAATTAGAAATAATTTTCAGCTCAGGAACTGTACATCGTACATCGTACACTTTACAATGTACAGTCAACAAAGATTTTACTCTGAAAATTTTGTCTTTTTACTGACTTTTGAAAATGCATCTCTCCCATTCAGTATGTATAATGTGCCCAACACGCAACTGCATCTGCGAACCACGGAATTTGGATGGTTAGTAGATGTTGATGTTGATGTTGGTGGTTTGGTTTGGTTTGTGGTAGTGAGAGTAGTGATGATTTAGAGCAAAATGGGGTGCTAATTTATAATTCCATTGGAGCACGTGTAGAAAAGAAAGAATTTTAATGACTTGCCGGCTTGATTTCGGCTCATCTTTCTTTCCTTCTGCCTCTCCTTTTTCTCTTCTCTTCTCTTCAAGTCAAGTCAAGTCCTCTTCTTCCTTTGAAAAGCTTCCTCTCCTTTGCCTTCATCTTCATCTCCAGCTTCACGTCTTCGCCTTCGTCTACGACTATGACGATGACGATGACTCCAATCTACACCACTCCATTCCTTTTCCAAAGAGAAAAGCCATCATCATCACCATCCTCATCATCATTTTCTTCTAGAGCCTCATCATCATCATCATCATTTTCGTCCTTGTCATCATTGTATTTGGTCCTCATCCTCTCATTCTCATCTTTTCTTTTCTTCCAACACCCAGCTTCCAGCTTCTTGCTTCTTACTTCTCCCCTATACTTTGTGCATGTACAATGTACATTGTATATAGTGAAATCTGGTTCTACTCCTCTTTTAGTTCTGGATAAGATTATACATAAGCCATTCATACATTCACGCATTCAGCCATACTTGATACATACATTTGTATAGAGACAATTTCTGTCTAATCACAAGTATGCCTGTAAGCTTCTTTCATTTCTTCTGTTGAACGTGCGTGCGTACATGAGTTTTAAACCTTCCTTAAGAATTTTCCACAAACTCAGATCCAGATCCAGATCCAGACGTCGTTGAACCGAATAGTAAAGATTTTTAATCTGGATTTTGACCTCTCGACATCAAAGCCAACACGGCCCGCTATCAAAAATCCTTGATTTTTCCTTGGAAATCCAATTTCTTGGTTATTCAAGCCTTACGGGTAATCATGAGTCAACCAACATTTTCGACATTTTTGAGGGATGGCCCTGTGACAAGACGGCAAACAGTAAGCTTGTCTCAGCCTTTGCCTGAAAGCAGTGTAGGTACTAGGAACTCAACGACCACTCGACCACGAGGGCGCCCGAAGAAAGATACCTGTGTTGCAGCACCAAACTTATCAATTGCAAGCCAAGTAATATTTACTCCGGTTCAGAATGTGGCGACTTCCGTGAATGTTGGTTCTTGCTTAGGTCTTCAAACTCCTGTCTCAGCCTCGCTGATTAATGATTCACCATTTTCTACTCCGCTTTCAAGTATAGATTTTGAACTCAAGGGGACTGTCATTATCTCTGAAATAATGTGTTACATACAACACAAGATGAACACATGCGGAGAACGTCGGCAAATTGAGGAGGTGTGTTGGTCGTTTTATGACCAAGATGAAATTACAACAGCAATCGCTCTTCTGAAATCATTTGATATCCCAGAAAGTCTAGAAATGAAGAGGATTCGCAATGCTCCAAAGTCTGCTCCGGACTCAAGGAAACATGATATTTCGGAAATTTATGATTTCATGTATCAACTTGATATCAAGGGGATATCTCCAAAATTTGTCGCACATAATTTGGACAGAGTGCCTGATCCATCATTCACAGCCACTGATTTCTACCAACTCAATCGACGGGTCATGAACATGGAATTTAGCCTCTCAGGAGCAACTTCACTTCATAATTCATTACAGAAAATCGATGATGTACTAAATGACTTCATGTCCAGTGTTAGGAAACTTGAAACTCTGCAGCCGCCTTGTATCCAGCCACTGTCCATACCCGTGGATAATTTTTCAATGAACACACCGCAGACTGTTTCCCGCACGTATTCACAAGTGGTTCACAATGGAACTTGCGTAGCTGTTGACCCTACTGATTCTGCCTTTCTTGTTGGAGATGACAATAACAATATTAATGACAATCTGGTTGCTGATAACAATAATGGACGTGAAGAGTGGAATTTGATTCGAAGAAGGAAGGTTAAATCCCCGGCTGGTAATATCACTGTTGGGAAACGAAGCCATGTTGTTACTGGATGTGCTAAAGGAACTAGTTCGGTTCCTCTGTCGAACCAAAAGTCAAAGTTCTGGGAAGTCTTTGCTTCACGATTTTCTCTACAAACTAAAGTTGATGATCTTCAAAAGTACTTGGAATCCATTGGCTTCGACGATCTCGTAATTAGAAAAATACCATCAAAATATGTGAATGCGTATCATTCATCTTTCCACATTAAATTCTGTCCATCTCCTACTATCAATCCCTATAACTCAGAACTTTGGCCAGAAGGATGTATTGTACGCAGATGGTTTGCACCTAAAATATCCAATCCTATGACAACTCAAACTCAGGGACATGACATTGAAATTCTTGGCACCAAAAATCCACGCTCTACTACCAACAGTCCACAAACTACGACAGTAAATCTGGACAATCGATTTGACTTGCTATCAAGTAAAGAACCGCTCACTTCCGTATGATTCCACACCCAACATCAAATCAAGTTGATTCACAAGCTGATTCACAACAAATTGAAAATGTAAGAATTGCGACCTGGAATTGTAAATCTTTTAAAAGGAATTGTTCATTTATCAATGAAAAACTTTCGTCCTATGATATTATACTTCTTCAAGAAACATGGCTTCAATCTAGTGAAGATGCTCTCATTCATAACCTCAGCTCAGAATACTTGGGACTATCAGTGTCAGGTATGAATTCAGGTGATCTTCTACGTGGTCGACCCTTTGGGGGGACAGCAATTTTGTGGAGTAAAAATTTGGCATCTGCTGTAACTGAGTTCACCTTTCATAATGATGTCAAAGACACAAGACTCTCTGGAATTATTTTGAATCTTAATTCATCTACATGTCTCATTCTCAACTGTTATTTTCCCACATCTAATTTTCCAGAGGAACAGTCAATACTAATTGGAAAAATTTTCTCCATCATTGAAAACTCTCATGCAGATCATTATGTGATTGGTGGGGATTTCAACATTTCTCCGAATTCTGAGATATTTCTTGAATTATCAGAAGCAGCATCTTCTTCTGGTATGGTGATTGTCGATGTGGACAAACTTCAAAGTAATTCAATAACTTTTCAAAGTGATGCAAATGGTGGTACCAGTTGGATTGATCATTTTGTCATTAGTCAATCCTTGTTCAAGAATGCAGAGATTCAAATTGTAGGCCCAACTCCAAGCGATCATTTGACATTACTTCTGTCCATAGATCATACTTCTCTGGCATCTTCAAAACCAACAGCAGACTCTCAAGACAAATTACCAAGTATCAAATGGTCTAAATGTTCAAATGCTGTTAAAAAACAATACCATGCGGAAACTGAAAATATCGCTGCAAATCTTTTATCAAGACTTTGTCAAATCCTCAATAATACAGACCAAAAGAAAACATCACCAGCTATCAATTCCATCTATAATGATTTTGTGTCCTCAATAATATCCTTGGATCATCGACTGGGTTCACAAGCTAAATCAATGAAGAAGTCAGTACCAGGGTGGAATCAGAACGTAAAAACTTTGTACGACGTGTATTCAGCCGCTTACAGAGCATGTACTACCAATCAAGATAATAAAAAGGTCCATATTTTGAATCAAGATATGCAGGAGAAAAAGAAAATCTTTCGCGGTGCTCTGAGGTGGTGTCAGAAAAACAAAGAACAAATAAAAGCTGATCAATTAGTCATGAGTCATACCTCTAAAGATTATGTCAAATTTTGGCAACAAGTTAAAGAACATGACAAAGTACCAAAATTCTTCTCTTCCCAAGTGGACAATGCAGATACTCCTGAAACCATTGCAGAAATGTGGAAAGACCACTATCAAACTCAGTTTCAAGATCAATCGTTGAATATGGATTCCTGTAAAGATCTCATACAAAGTTATGCAATGAAAAACAATAGTCATGAATTTGTTCCTTTTGAATCTTGGCAATTGGAACAAGTGGTCAAAAATTTAAAAAATGGAAAGGCTATGGGAAAAGATAGATTGAAGTCGGAGCATCTAAAGTTGGCTCACCCATCAATCATTGAATTCCTGACTGAACTTTTCAACGTCATGATACGGGCTAATCATGTTCCACCTGAATTTATGGCAGTAGTCCTTTCTCCTATGATCAAGAAAAAGGGTCTTGATCCAAAAAATAAGAATAATTACAGGCCAATTGCCCTAGCAACAATCTCATCCAAAATATTAGAAAAATTAATTTTGTACAAAAACTTACATTTTCTAGCCACTAACAGTAACCAGTTTGGGTTTAAACGAAGCCACGGGTGTGAACAAGGAATCTACGTCCTTCGTCAACTCATCTCATATTGTAATAGAAAAGAAATTCCGCTTTTTGTATGCTACTTGGATGCATCAAAGGCTTTTGACTGTGTCCAATACCAACCACTTTTAGAAAAAATGCTTCAACGCCAGTTTCCTGTGTTACTGGTCCAATT
>JAQGBH010005907.1:0-13413 GCA_034698265.1 Sminthurinus aureus | reverse complement strand
AGGTCCGCTCACAAGTTTAAATCTGTAATTATCATTCTGATTCCGTTTTGCATACTCTGGTAGTCTATGTGAGAGAAGCGAGCTGAGTAGTCTATGACTCACACCTAATATAATAAATAATAAAAAGTTTATAATTTTAAGAGTGGTCACAAAGACTGTAAAGCGGGCAGTTGCCCGCAAACAGAGATAAAAGTGTTTGCTAGCAAAATGAAGGAAAGTAGTAGTAGTAGTATTAGTAATCCAAAGAAAGTTGCAAGGGAGGAAAGAAAAAAGAAAAAATTATGGGCTGAATACGAATTAAGTAAATCAAATGATGCTATTAAAAGGGTATGTAACAATAATTAAGTTTCTTACCATTACTAACTATTTAGTAAAACATTAACGTAAACATACCTACTGTATATATAATGTATACATGTACATTTGAAATGTAGAAAATGTGTATACATTGAAAAATCAAAAAAATAGTATACACAATGTCTTACCATCATGTTTTGTTTTACAGCCTGGACAATTCCTCGATGCAAAACAAGATGATGACCCAAAGAAGCCTCGACTAGAAGTCGCAAGTGCTGAACGTTTATCGGATGAAGAGTTGAAAGCATTAAAAAAACAGCTTACTGAACGAAAAAAGTATCTTTTGGTATGTATATAATATACGTATTATGAATAAAAGGAAATAAAAAATAAAAGTATAGCGTCGAGATCAAAGTTAAATCAAAGTTATAATTATTAATATAATCACTACTACTTTTATTATAGCAGTATAAAATATGCTTGTTATTATTATTATATATGCTTCGACTTCTATGTGGTTCATTTTTAGACACTTCCAAGATTTTGTCTCCAATATGCGGGTGTTAGTGCAACTTTATCTACAGATTCAGAAACTAGAATTCCAATTCTCATGTCAGATTTACAACAGCTTTTAACATATGCTCTTTATGGAAACAGTTATACTTCACCCCCACAAAGGTTACTATACTGTTAACTGTTAACAAATGTACACAATTATAATCTATATATATTATACATCCATGTATTAAATTTTTATACTGTCCATTTAATATTGCTAAAAATTTATTGTGTATATCGATATAACTATTTTTCTCTTGATTTTACAGATGGTGTCAACTTCAAAAGCCAAATCGATTGACAAACATTGTAACACTTGTTGTGGAAGGTGTTACATGTGTAGATTTTTTCGATAATGAGCATTGTTTTTCAAGTTTAGTTGAAAATTTTGAACATCGAGTTGAATTATTAGCACCATCTCAATATGGAAGTGACATAATACGAGAACTGGCATGTACTCCACTTTCGACTCCATTAAAGGACACTGTACTGAAAAGTAAAATACAAAAATGAAGCTAATTTTTATGTTTATTCTAGTTTTTTAAATTCTGGATTCTACATTACATGCATGTAATATAGAATGTAATATGTTAGTACGTGTGTATTATGTTTTAGTTTGTATGTATTTTTAGTATCTATACTTATCAAATATTTACCGTCGTAGAGAAGCAAATTTTTCCCTATTTTTTGATTTTGCATTAGTTATAGGTTGTGGCGATGTTGTTTAGTTTCATTATTTATTTTTTTGTGTGTGTATTGGTTGATTATTTATTTATTTATTTATAGAATTCGGTTCGTCACATACAGTTGGGAACTCGGAAGAAAAATTGAAAGCACTTCGAACATTATTTCCTTTCAGCAAAAAGGAAACCAATAAGGAGCATATAGATAAAAACATTCCTTCAAAACTACCGGAATCCGATATATTTCCAAGAACATATCTCCTTCTTAGCATGTATCAAATGCTTCAAGAAAATTACCCATTACCATTTCAACTTGGATTTATTGTCAAGTAAGAAAACGTTTCTATATTATTATTATAAATTATAATTATATTAATCATTATAATAGTTTTTTTTTCTTGTAACAACTAGTAATCATTTTTAATATCACGATAGAATAAATTTAAATTTATCAGCAATCAGATGTAATAAAATTACATGTAGATACATAATATATTTTGATGTAACATTTTAAATATTGTAGCAATGAAGGTAACTACTTGCCAACAAAGGAAGAATACTCTGAAGTGACAGAAACGTCGCCTATGTTTTCTATTGATTGTGAAATGTGTATTACAACTTCTGGAAAACACGAATTGACTCATATAGCTATTGTAAACGAAACACATGAGGTAAACGCATATTCATAACAAATAGTAAAGATTTCATACCAAGTTTTTGTTTTTCTATAAAATTAACATGCTTAGCAACTGTCAAGTAGAAAAAAAAATTAATAATGTACATTTTTTTTTGTTTCAGGTGGTGTATGAATCTTATGTTAAACCTCATAATAAGATTACAAATTATTTAACGCAGTTCTCTGGAATAACTCCAGCCTTACTTACAAATGTAACAACGAGATTAGAAGAGGTTCAAGCAAAAATTCGAGAAATTATACCCAATGATGGGATTCTAATTGGTCATTCATTAAATTCTGATTTACAAGCTATTAATGTGAGTTGTATTTACATTCCATATAATATGTTTTAATGAACAGATTATGATGCCCTTTTAAACGTCAATGCTGATGTATTAACAACATTTTATTAAATTTCCCTTGTATGTTATAGGTATACCACCCATATGTCATTGATACTAGTGTAATTTTTAATCTAACGGGTGCTAGACAAAGTAAGTCAAAATTGTCCTTGCTAACGTTACGTTTTTTGGGAGAAGAAATTCAAACAGGTAATAAAGGACATTCACCCGTTGAAGATGCTATTGCAGCAATGAAACTAGTACAATTGAAGTTGTCCAAAGGTAATCACTATAAAATTAATTGTTTTGTGGGCTTTGTGTTTTTTTTTGTTTTTTTTTTTTGTAAATGCACTAGTTATTTATTTGATATAAAAGTTTTTAAAACTTGTTTTAGAATAAGTACATTTTCCTTAAAGGTTAAATTTATTTTTATTTTTTGAAGGTTACATGTTTGGGGATTCTCTCGAAATCCTACAAGAATCAAAATTAGATGATACAACAGTACCAGAAGAAGTTCCATCACGTTCTTCTTTGTTTAAGCATATCGAGAAAACTAGCAAAACAGGTAAAAAAGCATATGATGACTACATGAGTATGATTGGATACAATAATTTATGAGTTAGACATTTTATAGTAGTCATATTTATGATTTATGTAGTATGAAGTATTGAACAATAATTCCATTATTAATAATTATTATGAAATTAATTAAAATTAATTTTTAACATAATATAATTTTGATGTTTTGACTTTAGTTGCAATAGTTGGTAAAAATGACACAATTGAAGTGTATAAAGATCTGTGCACTCCTGAACTAGAAGAGATTGGAGGAGCTTCAAATTTTGTTATGGTATGTATTTCTGTATTGGTTTTCAGTTTTCTTATTTATTGAAACAGGAAAATACTTTGCACAATTTTTAAAGTACCAATAATATTCCTAGACATAATTTTTATTATGCGTAAATGTACGGTCAAAATCATATGTTCGAAATTCCAATAATAAAATTGAAATGTCAATATTTTTTTTGTCAGGTACCTGCTGATAGTAACAAGGAAGCAATCGAGCGTTTGAAGGAAACTGCAGTCATGCATAATTTTTCAATTGCTCATATTGATGTATCCAGAAAGTTAAAAAATTGTACTTCTCAAGAAAAACGAGAAAAGACCTTTAAAAAGTTGGATAGTTGGTTTGAATCCATTTTTTCACATGTATCATTAAATGGAATGTGTTTTGTTATCTTTGGAGGTCCAAAAGAAGATGTGACTGAAAGTAATAATAATGGTACGACTAGTAGTAGTAGTACTAATTGTAATGTAAATAAAAATATAAATAGTATAGGTAGTGATAGTAAAAATTGTAATAATGGTGACGATGAAAACGATGGCGACGAAACAACAAAGACAGCAACCGTAATTAATAACAGTATATCTAGCAGTAACTCAGAAAATATAACAATACAATCAAAATCTAATGAGGAGGAAAAACAAACCAATCTACAAAGGCGCCATAATGGTGCTGTTTTCATACGTGTTAAAACCGCAAAGTAGAATCGTAAAAGTAATCTAAAATAAACTCTTCATAAATTTTGATTGTATTGTATAGGTTTTTTCGTTGCTGTGTTAAGTATAAAATTGTAGAATTAAAAATGAACTCTACAGATGAAAAGGTCGTAATTGTTGTTGAAAATGTCGTCGTCGTCAATTCCGAAACAAATAATGTTATAGCTTCAAATGTCACTCAAAATAATGTACATGTAAACAATACACCAGATACTGGTGGTATTGATGAAATAGCATTCGCAAGTATGATTAATGATTGTAAAACTACTACTACTACTACTACTGGAAATCAGAATTTGGAAGTGCAAATTACTGAAGTCAAAGAATCATTATTAATGATGGATAGTTTTGTTGTAAAGAAACCAAGATTATCCAATTTGACCAATGCTGCTGATGATGAAGAAAAAAACCCTAAAATGAACTTGTCTATAAGTTTATCTAATTTTAAAATTGTCCCAATCTTGAGTGATTCTCATACAAAAGAGATACCACTATATGATGTTATAATTGGACAAATAGCTGATAGAAGAGAAGCTGCAAGATTAGCTACAAATTTACCCTCTTTACCACCGTCATTATGTCATCTTAAAAGAATACGTACAAGAATGGGTATACTTCAAATACTTGTTCAAGTACCTCCAAAGGATTCTTTATTATTAGTGAATCAAAGTCCAGAAGATTTTGTTCGTACAATATTACAAGAAAAACAGGATACTTGTAAAGGATTAGATTTAAATTCTCTTCGATTAGCTAAAGTAGCTTCAGCTCCTCCACTCACAAGAAGACAATATAATGCAGTATCAACATATTGGCCATGTAATTTCCATCCAGATAAACAACTTGAAAAGCTTACATCAGAGGAAAATTGTGGTTTTAGTACAATTGAAGTTCAAGAATGTCAAGAAAATGTGAGAAAACTATTAGAATCAAATCATTTTACTGGTGGTAAACCAATCTGTCTAATATATGATCCATCAAATACATCCAAAGAAATTTTGATATGTACACCAGGAATTAATAGAGAAATTCATCCAATTAAACATTGTGTGTTTATGGCCTTAGATGGTTTAGCTAGAATTCATGGTGGGAATATTTTACAATATGATGATTATGGTCCACTCAATGGATATTTTGACATTCATCAAGTAAATCCAGAAGCGAGAATCCGTAATGGTATAAGTGATTATCTTTGTACAGGTTTAGATGTATATTTAACACATGAACCTTGTCTTATGTGTGCTATGGCTCTACTTCATTCCCGTGCTAAGAGAATCTTTTTTATACATCAGTCACTGAAATTTGGTGCCCTTGAGAGCACAACAAAAATTCACTGTTTACCAGGCATTAATCATCGTTATCAAGTATTCCGTATAAATATTTCTTAGAATAATCATTGTCAAATTTTTAATAAGAACAGAATTTATTATTGTATTGAATCTTTTTCTTTATCTTCTTTATTCAAGGAATTGTATTATTATTTTTCAAAAACTTTTTCTTCAAGAAAAATCTGAAACATTTCAGATAATAATAATAATAATATTATACAACCTTTTACATTTATATAAAACAAACATTGACCCTGTACCTAATGATGTGGCATTCAAGTTACATTTCAGTTCAAAAATTTAAGAAAAACAAGTCCACACCAAAATGTAAACTTGCGTAGATTTAAAAAAAAATATATACTATATTTCATCTATTTCCCCTTTACCTAAATATTATTTGTTTGTTTGTTTTTTGCAATAAGTATTAAATGTATGAAATATGTATCTAGAATTATTATTTGGTTAAGTACTATATATTATAGGGTATACATAGTATATTAGTATTATCAATTTTATGGTTTCATTTTTATCAAAAAATATTATTTCAATAATATAATGTATGAATGTGTATTGAATTATGAATTATGTATAATTTATGACATAAATACAAAGAGCATATAATACGCTTCTTTTATGAAAAGGAAACCAAATGCGATTATGCATATATATTATTATGTTATGTTATATATGATGTATATATATACAGAAGTATAATTAATAAAATGCCTGCAAAACCACAATTGATTGTCGGATTTACACATTATTGACATTTATACTACAAAAATACGAGTTGTATTATTTATTTTAATACATAATAATATTGTATAGAAAACATAGATTATCAGTTCCTACAGTATAATATAATATTATTACAGTGATATAAAAAATGACTTTTTAGTACAGTCAACAAAGACTGATGTAAATGCTTTACGTAATGAAAATCATAAATATTTGTATAGTATTTATAAAGTAAAATACATAATACCTCAAGGTGAGATTCCAGAGTTATACATTTCATACTTAAATTATGCGAGTACGTAACTATTAACTTTATTACAGAAATGTTATTCTTATTATTGTTTAGAAAAGAAGTCATGGGTATATATATACCCCTATGTGTACAGTGTACATAATGTAATTAAATCCACATATATGTGTATATATATCCTACATCTAATTTCTTATACATTATGAAGGAACACAGGATTAAATTCAAGATTTAAAAAAAAAAACGGATTTTTAAAATCCTTAATTAAATATGTGGTAAACATACTTTGCCTACAAATAGCTCGGAAATTACTGTTATCCACAATGCAAGAACAAAAAATACATATGCGACTCCGACTTGATGTGAATTCGGTAATTGAAACGCCTCGCCTCCTATTTCTGGAACATGTATAAAATATTATATTGAATTTTGAACCAAAATGTATTAACAAAAACGTGTTAGCTAAAAGCATAATATTATTTAAATATTTACCTGGAATATGAAATCCAATAGGGAAAATCACAGCAGCAAAACAGAATAAGACCACTATAAGAAAGTTAAAAAGAAACAAAAAAGAAATCTCTTTTAGCGAATTCATGGAAAAAAAACATCTATGTAAAACGTACTTGGATAAATGAAAATAGTTTTTATTATATGAAACAACTATTTTAATAGCTCAAAAACTGGAAATATTACTGGCTAGAAAACCCATTCCTTGAGCATGAGACAGCACACTTCGTTCCCAATCTAGGATGAACAAAACCATATAAAAAATGATATCAATTACCAATAGAAACTAGTAATAATACTAAGTGAGCATCTATGTAAAGCATTTTAGTCATTATTGTATAAAAGACTTACTAGACACAATGAGTAATACAACTGTTGTGGTAACTGCAATACATCCAATAAAGATGCAGAGTAATGTGATTGCCCATTCGGTCGGTAACGAAGATGGTGGTATACAAATTTGACTTCGATTATAAATGGTCAAACACTCTCTCATTAATCCTAGCTTAGTATCTGAATGTGCATGATGAACCACAATCCAATCTGGCATAACCAAACTTAAAATTCCAAAAATATCAGCAACAACAAATAAGATTGCAGAAGTTAACGTAAGTCTATCCATTTTGGTTAAATGTTGTAATTTCAGTATTCACAATTGATGACACTTTTGCTTAACTTTTGCTGCGTTGAAATTTACACAAAAAAAAACAAAATTATTACTTTGAAGTATTATAAATTAGAAGAGTTTGAAGTTTGACACACACAAGTTTGGAAAATACACCGTTTTACAATCTAATTATTAATTATATAAATTCAAGTTTTTGTTACTTGTTATTCATGGAGCATTGCAGTTAAGTCAATCCAAAAAGTTTTACGTTTTTTACCCATGTTTTTTTGCACTTTCTTGAACTATGAAGTAAACACATTAAACTTTAATTATTAATTATGTTGGATTAAAAATTAAAATGCAAAATTTTGCATTTTATTGCCAAAAAAAATCTTCATTCAAAAACACCACCAATCAAGAAAAAAAATTGTTCTCGGAAATTCAAAAAAACCTATACTACAGAGGTTCAAATAAAATTTTTGGGTATTAATTTTAATTTTATATAAACTAGTTTGATTTGTGTCGACAAGAATTTCTTGTTGTACTTTTTGTCAGAAGGTAAAAGGTTTTTTAATCTAATTATAATCTAATTCGGCGAGTCATCATCATAACTTTTGTATTGTTTTATGATTGTTTAAAAAAATGGGTATAATATACATAGCTTTCTTTTCAAACATAAGCATTTTACTGGATATTATTATTATTACGTATACTTTATAACTTTTACATGTTTTCTTATTATAATATTATTATTATTTATTATGTTAAGTATTACATAAAACAATATAGTACGTGTTTTCTTACATTTAATTACTACTATATTATGTACACAGTATAATGCTTAGCAATAGTACTTATGATTTGTCATTTATTAGATGTACATTCAGAAAACGAGAAGACTCTAAGGTTTTTTTTTTGCTCTTGAAAGAAAGTACAGATTCCCTACTACTAGGGAACAAAGCAGGAAGCTTAAAATTAATGTTGTTTTGATTTTTGTATAGGATACGACACTAGAGGCATTGAATTATGTATATATATATTATGTAAATATCATGATTTATAATATTTTATCACATGTACTTTTGATTTCTAATATATAGAAAAAAAAGTATGGGTGATGCTGAGCTGAAGAATGCTGAAGTCTCATCATCTTTCTCAGCTAAAAAACCAAAGAATGAAAATGATAAAGATGTCGACTCTGATGGAAATCCAATAACCAGTACTGAAGTAGATGCACAATTAAATATAGATAATTCAAATTCTGGAGATCCGTCTAATCATAATAAATCTGTAACCTCGACTGAAGACATTACTTCTACCGGTATTGGACAAAATAAAATTGATGATGTTGATGGAGGAGATGGGATAGTAGAAGGCAACAAGAAAAAAGAAGAAGAAGAACACAAGGCTGAAGAAGTAGAACTTCGTGTAATCTTCAATAAAGAACCTCTACCTATTCGTATAGCATTGAATAAAACAGTTGGTAAGTATAATAATATTATGTTGCGTGTAGTTTAATATTATTATTATTATTGTAAAACTTCAGGTAATTGAGATGACTATTTTGGTGTAAACTGTAAACCCACTTTTTTTTACATACTAATATTCTAATAGCTATTAGCTAAGGACAATAAATGCCTATCTTGAAAATTTCAATGTCCTAGTCTGACCGGAAGTGTTTTAAAAAAATGAATTAATTTCTAAAATGTAACATCTGTGGTGCTAGCTGCTAGCAGAAAATAGAAGGTCAGTACGTAGATCATGCGATTTACAAAACGGCAAAGAATTCCATTTTACAAGACAAATAATGAGAATGGAATTTCACTATAATAATTGCAATATTATGCTAGGTCTTGTTCTATGTAGCTATCAACTCCTGAGAGAGAGAAGTTTCAAAGTTGATTCTCTGGCTTTGAAACTTACACCAAAATGGTCATCTCTCTCTAATTCCATCTCCGTACTCCGTATAATATTATGTACCTAACATAACTAATAAAAATACTGGATTTTGGATTGATTAACTATGATTGAAAAACTTCAGGTGACCTGAAGTTACGAATTGAAGAACTGACTCAAGTTTCACCGTCTCTACAAAAAGTTCTAGTAAAAGGGATACCCAAGGATGAAACGCTTTTATCATCATTAGGACTTACAAAAGGAAGTAAAGTACTGGTTATAGCAACAAAATTGGATGATATTATTTCAATGTCTAAGAAAGTGGACCCTGCTGAGTTTAAAAAAGAAGAAGAAGCTAAGAAAAAATCAGATGAAAATTGGTGCTCAATGCCTCAACATCGGAAGATCATAGATAAGGTACAGGAACAGTTGATTTACCACACCTTGTTGTATTTTAAGATTCCTGAATTCCTTTTTATATGCATCAGGAGAAAAGAAAAAATGATTTCGATTCAGTAATGAAAAAATAACAAAAAATACATTTCAGACAACTCTGTATCATATATTATACAGTAAATTTTAAACACAATTTTGAACTTTAATTGTAACATTTTGTCGAAATGTAAATCTGTTAAACTTACATAAAATATATTATATGTATCTACATATATATATCTACACATTGATGTAAATATGTATATATTTTGCAAAAGGTAGGACGAAAAAGGTTGCATTTTGATAAAATCGTTTGGCTTGTGAAAACGTAGGATGAAAAAAAAAATGATACAAAGCGGTGAATCTCAAATGTCTGAAAAGAAGTGAAATTAGAAATTTAAATCGTAATAATCAGTCTCATTTCTTATTTAGGGAGTTCCAGAGGAGGCGATGGTAGGGATACTGAATGACAGAGAAACTCTTCCTCCATGTCCATTACATGGGATGCTTTCTTCTAAAGGTAAAGGTTTCAAGTAATTTTTCATTCAATACCTCTCTTACATTAAAACCAAATCTAATGACGTCTTACAATTATTATTATTATTATTATTATGTTTTAAAACTAAGGTTCCAAAGTCAGACTTACTTTTAAACTTGAGAGTGATGAACTATGGATTGGAACAAAGGAAAGGACAGATAAGGTGCCCATTCAGTCTATTCGCAATGGTACGCTTCCTATTTTTGCTATCAATTTATGTAAATCATTTATAAGGAACCAAATTGTCCTGTATAGAATATAATCATGATTTTTGATTTCTAAGCAAATAAACATACAAACAAACTTTTAATAAATAGTATGCGTATTTTATTTTATCCAAAACCAACCCTCTAGTTGTATCTCAGCCAATTACTGGATTTGAACATTACCATATTTTAGCGATTCAATTGGGGCCTACTGAGGCGTCAAGGTTAACACCTCTTTTTTCAAAATTTTTTTTTGAGACCCTTGTACTCTAGAAATTAAAAAAAAATAAAGTACTTTTTTTTCAGCTTTGTACTTTTAAAGTACTTTTTTGAAAAACTGACAATTTTTTCAGGTTCTATGTTTACTGGGTACCAGCTCAATATATTGATGCTATCAAAGAAGTTTTGAGTCCTTGATCCAGAGGAATCAAAGAAAATGGTTTCTCTCATTATGATTCGCAAATTTTGCCCTCCTCTAAGATACAAATCAATGTCAAATCAATAATTGAAACATGAACAAGTGATCGCAGTGTAAGTTTTAAGTTTGTTTTGAAAACATCTAACATGAACTGGTATGGAGCATATGTAATAACTATTATTTATGTTCATCATCATTATTATTATCATCATATTAGTATTATCTTTCTTTGTTTTTCTTCTTTTCATACTATCTCGTGTTAATTCATTTTCCTTTTCACTTCAATAAAAGAAGATATACTATGTACGAAGACATTTTGTAAACATAAAAAAAAGGGTACATTGTATAAAATAAATTAAAATAAATAAAGTATACTGTTGTATTAAATTCCAAGAAAATTCTACTTTGCTATACATGTAGAAAATTTTACATTGATATTAAAACATTACTGAACATTAAAATTTAAGTACTCATGGTATGTATAAAATGTATGTTTAATACATACATGCTTATCATTTGGTACATGTCATTTTACTTTTGTAGTTCAGTACACACTAAAAACTGGAAGTGTGATTTAACGTTTTCGTGAAAAGGTTAAAAAATAAGGTTATTTTTGCGTGATAAAACGTAAATTTAATCGTTTTAGCGGGTTATTTTAAACTTTCCCACGTAAATTTTACGTGAAATCACGTAGGTGCATGTTTACGTGCTCCATAACCTGAAATCACGTAAAAAATTACGTGATTTCAGGTTATCCTTACGTTCCAGTTTTTAGTGTGTAACTAGTGTTGAATGGCAATTAAACCGAAAACTAGTTTGTCTGAAAAATTTTTACTCATTTTGTGTATAGTGTATAAAAAGAAACGAATTTTTGTATGTGTTATGATTTTTAAAAAAGGAAAGAAAAGGTAAATCTATTTAGAACAGAATTTTTAACATTGTTACACATCTAGGAATTTTTTAAAGTAAATAAAAAATAAAAACAGTCATGAAGCTTCTATATTCAACCAAATACCTTCACTTTTTGTATTTCAACATGTATGTATAACGAGCAGCAAGAAATAAACAAAACATTTTATACATTTTAGGCATCTTAAATCTTAATACTTAAACAGAAAAATAATACCCAAATTAAAACGTCTTATACTGTTCTTTTAATAGAAAACAAAACTATATTATGATACATAGTGATTAATGAAACCCTGAATGTGAGAGTGTTTAATTACTATATTAAATGCCCAAAGAATTGTTAAAAGTGCTATGAAAATGAACAAAGCAGTAATTATTATAATATTATTATGAAATTGGTTACATTAATATATATTACAAGTGTTCTTTATTCTGAAAATTCATTTGAGTAAGGATGTAAATACTGGTATTTATGATGTTAATGGGTACAACATGAATACACCTCCCAGCTGAGTTTCACAGTATCTGTCATGTATATAAGAATATATACAAGTATGTACATATGACTCATATTATACATAATATATTTTATATCATAATTATTATGAAAAATTTGTGGGTAAAAAATAAGTATTAGGATGAATGAATGCTTATTATTTTGTGCAACTGAATACCGTTAGTATGAATTTTAATTGAATTTTAGCTATCAAAGTAATTTACATGGCATAACTTTTTCTATTTGTATTATCCTGTAACTTACAGGCTGTAAGCATGTGTAAGTACATTGTATAATATATAAGTAATATATATATCGACAGTTACCGTATGCGTAGAATATATATATTCTATCCATTAATTCGGATAAATTCGCTTTTACAAGGTAACCCTCGATATATATATATATATATTATATATATGTATTACATATTAGTATAATGAAATTTTTGTAATTCCATAAAATGATAATAATAATAAACAAGTTTTTGTCAATATATACTACACGTGTGTATAAATTGTGTAGCTTTCTTCAATCATTCATGAATAGTGTGAATAGTAATTCATCCGAAATCAAAGATAGTAGAACGTATTTAACGGCCTTTATTGAATTCGATTTTCCAATTATTACAAACACAGTTGACATTTTATTGTAAGTTTATATTAGTTGATTTTATAAAACAGTAACGGATTGTGCTCATGTGAATATTATTTGTCCTTGCTAATTTCTAATAATTATATAACATTATTATTATTATAGATCCTTCATAGATGATGTTAGTAACCCTGTCTTATGTTTTAAAACCTGTCATAGAAGTGAAAAGAGTGCTTCACAGTACAGGCTCACAATCTTTCCATTATGGAAAGAATACGAGAAGTCTCACAATGAGCGGATTTTGAGCATTGGATGGAAATGATGGAAAAATTCTCAATCATTTGGCTCAGACTGGCAATGCACAGGAAAAGCCAAA
>JAQGBH010005906.1:0-13413 GCA_034698265.1 Sminthurinus aureus | reverse complement strand
ATTTTTACGAGACTCTCGACTAATTTCCGAGACAACAAATTCGAGATCCATTCTCTACTTAAAATACAATGAGAAACTCCTCCCCCACTAAACGATCGAGTCAAAGTTTGGCTTGCCTCGAGAGTAGAGAGATTGAGCTGTAAAATACCAAGAAAGGAAAAAGTTGGCGTGAAAAGTTTTCTACATATGTCAACAAATCTTGAGACTTGAGACTTGAGAATCAGGAAATGGAACAGAAATAAATAAAATTGACACATTGTTCTTTCATCTGTAGTCAAGAGTCCAATAAAACAAGGACAAAATAGCTTGTCCTCATCGTCATCTTGTCATATTTCTAGTTCCGGGTTCTGGGTCGTCTGAAATGAATTGCATGCTCCATGCTCCATGATCCATGTTCCATGTTCCATGTTCCATGTTCCATGTTCCATAGTCAGATGACGGATTCTTGTAAGGCTGTTGCTGGATAAAAAACATCAAACTACTGTAAGAGCGACATTAGATCAGGGAACAGAGTTAATGTGACTGCAAAAGAGAATGAACGGTGACAACCGTTGACATTCTCTTCAACTCGTTCATTTCTTACCTTATTTTTTCTACACTCCGTTTTCCCTATTAGATCTTCTGCTCAACGGACTCGGATTACAAATCCCAAAAGCAAAAGGCAAAAGACAGAGAGTTGCCAGTTTTATTTCAAATTTAGATCAATTCAGGTCCTATGCTTCTGGATCTGGTTAATGGAGAATTTCCTTGTCTCATTGAGAGTTGAGAGTAGTTGCTTTGTCTTTGCCTTTGTTTCTGTTTCCATTTCTTGTTTCTTGTTTGTAGTGTTTGGATTTCTCTCATTTCCTCCCCCACTGCAAAATACAAATAAAAACCGTCACCGTCTAAAGTCTAAACAAAATTGCATAACTACCCTTGAAAACCAAAAAGGAAAGGAATGAATGTAGGAAATTTTAAAAAAGCTCATAAATTCTCACATGACAAGGTAAATCTTCCACGTGCCGAAAAATAAATACATATAAATGCGCAAATACACTTGGTCTTTGTGTAAAATCTACAATCTGATATTCAATCTAAAATGGAAAAGGTAATGAAACAAAAGTGTAGAATTTTGCAATGAGCAAAGTCATAAATTTACATGTTTTTACGAGAGTAAGAAAGAAAAGGCTTGTTGTAGAATCTGCCCCCGATATGAACATGAACATGAAAAAAATGTGTTCTACTTTATGTGTAAAAACTACAAGAATTTCAAAAGAGTTTTCCTCCTTTTTGATTGTAAGATATCACGTTTCGTAATGATTTGCAGTGGCTCGTGCAAATGAGCAAATGACTCGTGTATCATCCTCACAAACACAATTCATTCTACAGACTGCAGTTCACATTCAAAAGAGAATGTCATGTGAATGAAGAATGAAGAATGGAGAATGGACAAAATCCTAGTAGTTGTATTTATTGTACCTCAATGTCAGTGCCGGTCTCGGTGTTTCGGTATGCAAATTGAGTGCTTTATAACCTCAACTTGCAAGATAACAAATAACAGATAAAAGAGTCTGACAAAGATTTTTTAAGATAGTGAATCAAACATCAAACCATGCAGTTGGTTTCATTCTGCAAGCTCTAACTTTCCCTTGTCTTGCACTTACTTGAGACTTGAGATGGCAGTGTATTATTTTTCATGGGGTTTGTCCAACAAGACTTATCGCCCTCTCTTCACGCTCTTCACATACCACAAGTCACACAAATTATACAAATGTAAATCCATAGAACAGAGAATAAGAAGAATAGAGAATTGGGAGTATAGAGTATAGACGGTATATGCTCAGTCAATGAATACGAAACCAAATTCCAATTCATACAATGGCTAAATGTAACCAAAAACTACAATATAAAAATGTAAAAACAACTGTTACACCCCATTCTTTTTTTTCCGCTTCCACATTCTGTTTCTCCGCTCTGCACTACTTTGGTGGGTGTGATCCCAAATCTAAAGTCTTTTTATGTAAAGAGAAGGGAAAATAAAACTACATTTAAATCTTTTAAAAGATAAAACGGCATTCTTTCCTTAAAATTTAAAATCATAATGAGCACATGCAAACACGCCATTAGATTTAAATTTTATTTCATACCTCACTCCTTCTTGAACCTTTTAAATAGGTACAATGCGAGTTGCCGTGTTACACGTTTTGCTTTTACGTCAACTGCAGTCTTTTATTAGAAAACTCCAAAGGCTGAGGTTGTAGTATTTGGTATTTGGCTATGTATTTTATCTATTTTAGTGAGAATGAATGAACATTTAAAAATTCCCTCCACCACTTTAGATTTCAGATTTCAGAAGCATTTTTAAAAGTACAACTTAAAGTACATATATATTATGCTTTTTACTCTCTTCCACCTTCCACATTTAGATTCAGATTTACATAGCATGTCGACTTTTTACTCATTTACTCATTTTACGTATAGGTATAGGCAAGCAAATACCAAAATAGTTGAACATTGAACATGGATGAATCTTTTATGTGTAAAATGTACAGTGTACATTGTATATTGTTCATATTGGGGAATCTTAGTCCTTTAAATAATCTTTAGACTTTAGACCGAATGAGCTAAAATGAGAAAAGGAAGAGGAAGAAGGTTGTAGAATAAAGAATAGAGAGTGTAGAATTTGGACCAAAAAGAAGAAGAAGAAAAGTAAGAAGAATGATGAAAGACTGTAGGGGAGGACCAACTGTCACTTTGAATTACTTAGGAAAGTGCATTACGCCATTTGCTTCCTCTTCACTCTACATTTTATACTGTACTTTGTACATTGTAGCTTCCACTAGCTGCTCACGTCCTCGTTTCCCCAAATATGTGTAAACTCCCATCATTCTCCAACTACAAACTAAAGAGACTACAGATATTCGTACTTTGTACAAGTTTTCCCTCCATAATAAGCGATAAAAGTCCCATATATTTTACTCGTACATTTAAATTCTACCAAAAATTCCCCACTACTCACTATTTGTATCCATGTATGAGTATATAGTGTACAGTGTATACCTATATACATTTTTAATTTATTCGCCTTCCTTCACATCTTGCTCAGTATTCAATATTCAGCGTTTTTTACTGTATTTTTTGGATTTTTGTGCTCCAGTTGTACATGTGATATGATATATGATATATGATGAAGAACAAAGAATAAGTAATAACAACAACAAAAATAATGGAGCTTCTTGCCAACATCCCAATCAATAGAAAGTGGAATGAATGAAACAACTCTCGAACTCTAGAATTCTAGAATTCTAGGGTGAATGAATAAATAAGGATGATGATGAATTCCACTAATCCGAATCCTAATATTCGGAAGATTAATGTTGCTGTGTAGACAAAAAGGCGTGAAGCGTGGACGTTTCTTTGTGAGGTTGAAGACTTTTGTTGAATTGTATCCAGTTTCTAGTTAGTTTCTGTATGTACATTGTGCATTGTACAGTGCAGTGAAAACCAAAGAGCAAAAAGCGAATCCTTGGCTACTGAGTACTTACTGTTGACTGTTGACATGCACTGTTCACTGCTCAGCGTTCAGTGTTCAGTGTTCAGTGTTCAGTGTAGCAGATGAAAAGCCGAGTGTGAGTACTCGGTTCTCCACACTGTAAACACATTCTACATTTTACACTGTACAATACAAGTTTAAATCTAAGGTTTGTATATGGAACACATCGATTCGGATTTCCATCACCATTTATATTTCTAGTTCTAGTTCTGGTTCTAGTTGGAGCTCTAGTTTTGCTTGTATTTATTTCTGTGAGAGAGCAAGAAGTTGAAAAGGTGGAAAAAGGAAACAAAACTGTTGAAGCTGTGGAAGCGGAAGGGAGAGAAAAAGAGAGAGAGAGATTTGGTAATGAATAGATGAGGATGGAACTCGGATCTTTTTTGTTCTTCCGTCTTCCTTTTTCAGCAAATGGTAAATGGTAAATTCTCACATAGACAGAACATTAGACACTAGATACTAGATACTAGACAGATATGTTATATCTATAGGTCATATAGGTACGGAGATATGTGTATAGTGTGTAGCAGTGTAGTAATCACGTGTTGCAATATCAATGCAGGGTATCCTATGTACTATGTATCATGTATGCTTCGACATGCCTCCACCTTCCTTTTTTGTTGGTGCGGAGCCAAGATCGTGTGAAAAGAGAAATGGACCGAAAAGAGTTTCAATTAATTACCCCGCTCCTTAAGCATATATTTCCTCTTCTTTTCCCATACTCCGTACTCTCTGATATTTTCCGATCATCTCCTTTACCCTTCACCATTCAACATTCACCATTCACAATCCATTGTTTTTCTTCTCCTATTCTATATTATACTATATTATAACACGCTGTATACTCTATATTATGCGTCTATGTAAATGTACATATGAAATTACTACATCCACGCAGATTCATCTATACAGAACACAGACGGAGAAAGAGACAAGGATATTACACTGATAAATTGTTATAGCTACAAAATGTTGCATATGTATAAAATAGCTTTGTCTTCCTTCTTTAAATATCATTTCCCGTTTTTTATTGTGTTGTAGCTACTCTCCAAAATTAAAAATAGCTTTTCCTCCTCCTTTCCTTGTTCAATGTTCAACACTCAGCACTCGATGTTCAATGTTCAATGCTCAATCCTCAATGTTCGTTACTCGATACTCGATACTTAATACTTGATCGTAGTTTAGACCGTGATGTGATGCTGGGGAACTGGGAGAGGACGGAAACATTAAAACACATGCAGTGTGAATGTGGAATATGATTATTGTGCAACCAGAATCAGGAAGGAGCAAGGAGCAATGAGCAACCACATTGTTGAATGAACTTGAATTCAGCCTAATCACTTTCATTTCTCATTCTCAAAGTCCCAGAGAAAGGAAGCAGAGGAAATCAAGTTTTACTTTCAACTTTCAACTTTCTCAATAAAGTTACACGCTTCTAAATTTTAGATTGTAGATTGTACTCTGCGTCTGTGTGCGAGTGATTTGAATTTAGAATTCCAATTCCTGATTCCAGATTCCCAACACAAATATCCCACTATTGAATGGAATTGGGAATGGGAATGGAAAATCTAAATTCCAGATTGAATTACAAATGCATTCAGAAGCAGCAAAACGAGTAAACAAAAGTGGACCGGAAATTAAAATGGAGGAAAATGTCTAAAAGTACTACAAACTACAAGTATAAATACTTTTATCCCATGTTAAAACATGTACTGCTGAGTTCAAAGTTCAATCTAGAATCTAGATAACTGCTATTCTCTATTCTTCTTCCGCCTTGAATTTCACGGCTCACAGTTTTGGTCTAGAGTCAATATTCTATAGTAAAGATATTTTAGACTTTCGTTTCTACTTTTGCACAAAATCCAAACTCATGTATCTTTTTGTTTTCTTCGTGTCAATTCATTTTCAGCTGTTTTACATTCTAAATTCTAATGAAACGTTTTTGTCTCTTTCCTTTAATTTTCCACTTAAATTTTCTTTAACGGCCAATGGATACATCAAATGCTCTCTGCGAAACTGAAGCAATCCAAAAATATCACTATCCCTTTAAACTAAATCAGGGTTAAAAGACAAAATAAAGTGTGAAAAGGAGATTTTACACATGACACAAAAATTTAAAAAAGAAATAGATCAAGATCAAGAAAAGAAGGAGAAAGAGTGAGTGCGACCATTACGTTCCACTTTCTACTGTTTTTTCCACTTGTGATGGGGTTGAATTTTCAATTGTGAATTGTAAATTACAATCTGCATGTACCATTTTGCTCTGGATTTTTAGATAGACAGTTTCTATGCAGTGTACTGTAGAATGTAGAAACTTTGTACTTTGTACTATGTAGTTTGTAGTTTGTAGCATATTTGAAAAATCACAAACAGGCATTCTTGGATCTTGGATCATACAGCTGTAGATTGTGCATGTAGATAAAACCATTACGTTTTTCTGTTTTCTCCGTTCATTTCTGATCCTGACAAGAAAAAACAAGTGGAACAAAGTAAAGAACGTAAAGAGGAAAAAAACGCATGAACCATGAAATAAATGGAGATGGAAATTGAAACGGAAATAAAAATAGAAAAAAAACAAGTAACAATCTTCTAGTTTTCTAGTTTTCTAGATTTCTAGTCTACTAGTCGACGACATCAACATTGTCGTTGTCTGCATCGCATCGTCTTTGTCTTCATCTTCATCTTTTCCCTGATCTCCATGGTCCAAAGTCCACAGTTCGTAGTTTGTAGTTGTTGAGAATTAGAAGTAGCAAATACAAAACAAAGCACAAAAAAGCATGAGTTGGAAACTAGAAATGAATTTGTATGCGTATTTCTACATGTTTTTCTGGATATGTACTGAAAATTTCTTGCCGGCCTCTTACATTCAAATACAAATAGAAATACAAATGCACACACAACAGACGACAACACAAGACGCAGCACACACGGACACATTGAAATTTGAAACAGACGAATGGCTTTTGGTTCGCTTAACTTTGAATACACAAATACACAAAGCACGGAGCGGATCTAGTATCTACAGTAGTACAGTGTTTAGAAAAGAGAAGAGACGAAGAGAAAGAGAGCAGATTTAAATTCCATTTGGAGCCTTTCAGTTTTCTCTCCCTCAATCCTCAACTCTCAACTGTTCAACTGCTCAACTTACGCAAATTTTCATACACGTGAAACTTATAGCGTATAAAGCGTATGTAAGCTGTACTGGTGTAAAGACAAAAGTACCCAGCACTTGCACGTTTTAGTCATGTACAATGTACAACGTACATACAGACGTAGTGGCACGTGATACAAAGATCGTTTTTAACTCTCTCAGGATTTTATTTGAGCTTTCTTCCTTTAGATTCCAGTTCATTCCGCTTACATACGAATTCAACTATGTAAGTACAATGCACGCTGTGCGTTGTACGTTGTATATGTAATAGAAACAGATACAACAGAAACAAACATTATATATTAGACGCGCATATGGATACATACGGTATATCCACAGCGTGTACCATGTGCAAAGTCTGTAGTGTTGATAGAGTTTGTAGTTTATAGTTAGTCGGCATGTAAATAAGTAGGGGAAAAGGGGAAACAGTTGATCTCTGACACTCGACAAACGTGCGGAGCATCAAACGACTCGAAAAAATTCTCTAGATTCTAGATTCTAGATTCTAGATTTTCTATCTACGCACATTCACCTCCTCTCCTGATACAATTATAAGAACATTACATATGTACGTTTCTCTCCTTTCTGAGTTTACACTATTGCATATGGTAAATACTTATATGCACAATGCACAACTGATTGTATATATGCATATTCAGTATTCAACCTAACTGACGCATTTGTGGGAGAATGTAAAAAGAAGTGCTTTCACTTGTACGCCGCTTCTACTTCTAGATTCTAGATTCTAGATTCTAGAACCTAGATCGTCCAACTTCCGACATCCGACATCCGACAGCTTCCACGGGCTGTGTGCTACGGGCGACTTTCTACTTTTATACAGAAAAAAGTATCCACAATAAAGTAAGAGTCAAGTCAAACATCTAGATGTTCACACCGCACCATCGAGCCAACAGGCATATTGCTAGAATATACGTAGAATATGGAATATAGTATGCCAACTCCAATTTTGACTCTCATTTTAGCTCAAAAGCTAAAGCCAAGTGAAAACCTAAAAAGAGGGTTTTTGTATTGTGTACAAAACGCACTATTTAGAATGTAGAATGTATAGAAGATACAATGCACAATGTACATTTAAGGTATTTGGTTGGTGCGTATGAGGAATGAGGAAGTTGGGCTGTTGTCCCTTGTTTATTCCGTGGGAGCAATGGGGAAGAAAGGGAAAAGGGAAAGCGGATATTCATCCAGTCTGGCCTGAGTCTGAGTCAGAGTCAGAGGACACAACAGCAACATGAACATTGGACATGAACAAGAGCATGCAACGGGAAGCAACAAAGGGTGGTCTGGTCGGGTCTGGTTTGGTCGGCAGACTTTTCACTTTTACTTTCTCTTCTCCCGTCATCATACATTACACATTTTCCCTTTTCATTTATTATTACATTATATACAGTAAGTATTACATCTCGTGTACACTGTGTTCAATGCATCCACCGTTTTCCGTATACGCTACAATAATATACAGAGAGACTGAGCTGAGTATAAAAGCTTGAGCTTGAGGTTGCACAAAAGTAACTAGATATGTACATCAAAATAGACATGAGACATATGCGCATCTTTCACAATGTATTTACCATACCGTAGATGCAGGAGACAAGATATCTCCGTAGAAATAGAACAATATTATTATTTTCCCTTTGTCTCTTAAAATTCCTTGTTAAACAAGCAAAGGAATTGACCGGGAACTGAGAATCATCATTCTCGTTGTCGTTTTTGTTTTCATCGGTACTTCCTTTGTCGTGGAAAGTGTTAAATAAATAAAACGACTTGATTTCAGAGAAAAGGGCTGGGACTTACCAAGAAAAATGAATAATGCGGAGCTTATTATTTCCTATTTATTATTTATTATAAACCTGAACAATTGCATCTGTAGATACGTGTAAAAGCATTTCTAGAAAGGAGAATGGGGGATGATAAATACCGATTAAATCAAGCAATGTGACAAAACTTTAGGAATTTAGTTCTGATCAAAAAATAGAATAAAGTGCTGTGCCGATGAATATTTTTAAGTCCAGATAATAATTATATTACGAAATTCTGAGTAAAAATAGCAAGCTTTTATCAGTAGGTGTTTTACACTTTATATACTGCGTGTATTGTATTGTGCATTGTTTACACTGTACGTCCGGTTTCTTTTCACAGGCACAGGGTTTTTGAACTTTTACCAACTGTATGTACAATGTATAATCTCAGATCTACTGTTGAAATTCATAAGGAAAATGTTGAATTTTGCTCAGTATTTTGCTGTAGAGACTCCCTCTAATTTAAATATATAATATTGCATGTACAAAATGTGCAATGTATAATGCACATTTTGTCCATGGTTTAAGTACCTTTTACATTTTATTATTTTACACGGCACGCGCCGTTTTGTAATTTCATTATTAGAATAGCCGTTGCTGCTCCACCGTTCATAATTTTCAAAGGATTTCCTCATGTTTCCCCAGTCTCTCTAGTCTTGAGTCTCTAGTCTCTAGTCTCTAGTGTTGCAATTCCAGCTCCAGTTTCCAGTGCCAAGTCACGCTATACCACGTCATAATCATGTTGACTTTAATTTTAATGCTGCATTCATATTCCTATTTATGTTCATGTAATTTCTATCAAAGAGCATGCATTTTGAGCAGAGTAAAAGTTGCGTGTACAATGTACACTAGTCTTGAGCCTCGAGTCTTCAGCCTTTAGTCTTTAACGGCGTCGGTACTTTCCCTTGTACTTTTTCTAATGACTCCACAACACTCCACTCACTGCAGTCAGTTACTTTACTGGAGTTGAGTTGAGTTGACTTGTAAAAACAATAGGGAAATGCATTTTATGCTTTATGAATGTGAAGCATGTGCACTTTTTATCTTTATTTCTTTCTCTGTGTGCCTTTTTTGTTCCGTCTTTTTTTGTCCATCTACTATTTTTATGTGCATGTGTAATGAATAATGTGTAATGCGTAAACATCAGGAGAAGCTCACAGCTCAAGACTAAAACTCGAGACAATGTTATGTATCACGAAATGGTATGCTGTCTGCTGTCGTGTTTAGACACTAGACACAGACATACGGAGCGCAAATGTGCTTGTTGTGGCTGACTGGATGTAGGGATGTGGATTTGGTTGTGAATGTGAATGTTGGATGTTGGATGTTGATGTTGCCGTAGAGCGGAGCAAGTAAAATGACTGAGGAAATGTCGTAGAGAGTAGAGAGAAATGAGAATGACAGAATGACATGAGCTGTTTGTCATTCAAAAGTACTCACAGTTTTCCGGATTCTAGAATCTACCCTTCCACTTTGTTTCTAGTCCCCACTACCGACAACGAACAAGTGCAAGCATTTGGAGGAACAATCTTGATCTCGATCTGGAAAATCTAGTGTACTTACATCCCAATTCACAATTCAAGCTCTGCATAAAAGTTGTTCTCTCGTCTGTTCCATGTGTCTAGTGTCTGGTGTCTACTCTTGGTCTTATTGTTATTTGCAAGTTGATGGTTGTAGAACTGGATAAATGGTTTGTTCACAGTTGTTAGCATTTGTACGTTGTACTTTCTTAGTGAGATAGCAGAGCAGAGCAGAGACAAACAAAGAGATATTAAAACTGCTCTTCAATTTACACTACCATTTGCCATTAAAGATTAAAGATTAAAGGAGCAGCGGGCATTAACATTACAATAATATAAATTCAACTTTCGGCAACTTGTACATTCTTGTCCTTATATTATTGTGCATTATTGCTTATTGCTCAACCAAGTGACAAGTTACAAGAAACGAGTGAAGTAAGGATGAGGAATTTTTGATATACTATTGCTAACTGCTCCTCAAGTTCTAACAATCATTTTCAGTCACAGCACATGACTCTCGACTGTCAAAATCTCCTCGTTTCATGTATTCAAGGAAAATAATGTCACATTAAAAATAATTGCTATTCAGCATTCAACAACTTTTATAATTATGATATGCATTTTTAATAGCTTGTACTTGTAAAACAAGTTTTAGACCTGCAAAACTTTGGCTGTCATATTATAAAATAATTTTTCCCTCTGATTTTTCTAACATTTACCGTAAACGTTTATTCAATTTTTCATGGATTTTGCATCTTTATCTCATCATGTTTCATATGCAGTTTTGTACAATAATAATAATAATAATATAAAAGTTGCAACTTCAGTGCGATAAGACTCCCAGAGTTTCATGCCTTTCAGTATTTTTCAAGTATAAACAGCAAGTTGAGGCCGGTCGGATGTAGTCTAGTCAAGTGAGTGAAGTCAACAGCACTTAAAATGATTAAAGTTGAGAGCAAATGGCCACTATTACAACAATACTTTCACAGCATTCTCTTACTCTGTGTAGTGTACACTGTGCTAAAAAAACTGAGTGTATTTCAAGCCTTTCTCTCTTTGTTAGCACACATGATGAGAAACATGAAAAAAATCTCTTCATTCTCTATTTTTACTTGGGTTGTTTCTTGTGTTTGTGTTTTTTTGGGTGGAGATGAAAACATTAGACATTAGACGTACAAGTAATATTAGACTGTGGTGCATATTATATTATACTGTCGCTTCGTCTATCGTCTATGTTGCAGTTGTAGTTATTATTTTTTGTACGTAAAAAATGTACATTTTTGGCTTATTAAACGTAGATTAAGTACATTACAGTTTATTTATTTTTGTTTGTTGTTACTTCAGAGCAAAGTCTTTGTCCAACGGTTCAAAATCGACGAGTGTCTAGTTTCCAGTGTCTAGTGGCTAGGGAAAAAGTGATGAACATAATTTTGTACTATTATTATCATGAGTAGAAAGAGCTAACTTTATGAAAAGTGAAAAGAGTCTCGGACTAAACTATCGTCCTTCTTTTCTCGTTGTCGCTCTAAAATAAAGGGAGATGCAAGTGGATGTGGATACGGGTGGGAATGGGAATGTGTGATGAAAACGTGAAAGAAACTGAAGGATTTTTCTAGTCGGATGTCTTTTCCGGATGTCGGTTGTAGCCGTAGTCTGGCAGGCGGGCGTGAAAGTGAAAGGGAAGACAGAAAGATTAATAAATTGCTCTCACGCACTTCACAGCAGAGCAGAGCAGAGAACAGAGCAGAGCAAAGCACATCTGTAGTCGAAGTGAAAAGTAAATGTATCTATGCCGTGTGTGTAGTGTCTAGTGTCGAGTATCCAGCTATTTTAGCGCCTAGTGTGTTCCAGTGTTCCAGGTTCTTGGTAAGAAGCCTAAGGGAATAAAAGCAGGGATTGAAAGATAGAAAAGCAGGCTTAAGGCTTAAGGTTTCACGTACACGGATCACGACTCAGCAGATAGAAGCACCAAAGTTGACTTGAGTCTCGAGTCTCGACTCTCATGTCATTTAGTTTAGTAGGTGAAAAAAGTGATTCTTATGTATTCTTCCGCATTTTCACCTACTCAACTCTCACCTCTCGCTCATCAACAGATCAACAGCAACTTATTTACACATTTACTCTACTTATTTTTAGTCACAATCTTTCATTTCTTTGCTTGCTGGAACTTTGAGTTGAATAAAGGAACAAAGTAGAAATGAGCATGACTTTTTGCACAGTCTCAAGTCTAAAATGTGATTCAATTGTCAGTTATTTATTTATCATCAGTGTCTCAAGACTGATTTTATTATTTATAATTTTTCATGTAAAAACAAACACAAACACAGGAGATTAATTCATGTAGTTAATAGTTGTGTTTTCCTACATGAGCTAATTTTGACGTCATTTCCTGATGTACAGTAATTATTTAATGTTCCATGTTTTCCGCAACGTGATGGAAGATTGATGCTACATGAAAGAAGATGGAAAACATTTACCGAGTTTCCTTTTTTTTGTGTTTTACAAGTAAACAATATTTTTTAATTAACAGAATGCACATTGTACATTGTGAAGTGTGCATTTCTTCCTGTCTGTTTTCGGTTTCCGGATTGGGAATTGGGATGCAACATGATAATTACTTGTGATGAGAATGAGATGCAAAAGGGAATACAAATATCAGTAATAGCATAATCAACACAAAGCCAATTGTATCCTTTAAATTTACACGTGATATATATTATACTATTCTGTAATACATCATCTTTTCTCGACACTCAACACTCGACACTCGGCACTCGACAGAACAAGAGAAAGGTATACAGTATAAAGTAGAAAGTGTACGCTTGACATACGTATGTGTATTGAAGTGAAGAGAAGATGAGAGTTTCTCGATTTTAGCGCGTGACAAAGTAACATTTTCCCCTTTGCTATGATATTTCCAGTTTTGTATCTTGTTACTACTAATGATCCTCAATCCAACTGGAATCAAAATTTGAAATTCTGTATTAAAGAGACTTGCTTCATTCTTCTTCTCTCATCTCTCCATCTCTCAATTTTCCTCCATACTCCATATTTCCTGCACCCTATAGAGACATGGAGATGGTTCCGTAATAAAGTTGAATCAATTCCAATTTCAGTTCACATGCTTTTGATTGCACAACATGGAAACAGACTGACAGACAACAGAAACGTCTATTACTATTTCTGCTCCGCATGCAATGCAAAGTTTAAATTGTAAATTATGTAATTAACCCAGCTTTGTAAAATACACTCGGGTAACTTTTCTCGTCTTTTTCATAGCTTGCTAAATCAATATTTCAGTCTACCCCTCATAAAAAACTGTCATTGTGTTCGATGAGAATCTAATGATATCTAATGGTACACTTTAGTGAGATTTTAATACGACTTCGGTCGAAA
>JAQGBH010005905.1:0-13415 GCA_034698265.1 Sminthurinus aureus | reverse complement strand
AGGCTTTGACTCAATCGTTTAGCGAGGGCGGAGTTTTGCATTGTATTTTACCCAAGGATAACTGCTTTTAACAAGCGGACAAACCATGCTAGACTCCACCCCCACTAAACGATTGAGTCAAAGCCTGGCGAGTTTCTAGAGTATGTAATTATTTTTTAACGTTTCGCAAATGTGTTTCACTGCACATTGTGAAGGTTTTACTATAATTATTAAGGGATAGCAATTGAACATTTGGAAGCGTTTGTAAAGATGTTTTACGTTTTCCACTCTTCTTATTTTGCATGCAAAATTACAACAGATGATAACAATGCCATTTGAACTACATAACTTGATGAATTAAATAACCACTACCATACCACAGACACAGACATAATAATATTTTTATCATACTCAAAAAGTACCACAAGGAATTCTACCACAATTCATAATTTTTCTCAGTAGTCATAATCTTCGGTTGTATTACAGTTTCAACTTTAAAAGTGTAGATTAATATTTTTTATTATTAATGTACTTACACAGATATTAACTTTAGATATCAAATTATGTACACATGTATAATATATCTGTAATATGTCTGTTTATTGTTTTTTATGTAATGTTTATAGCTTTTAGCTTTCAAACTAAAACAAACAATACCCCAAGAATATTATAATAATATTATACGTTATGCACGTATTTTATTTTATAGTCATAGTTTTAGCATTTGTGTCTACAGGACTTTAATCATATAGATCCGATTAAAATATATTATACTTCCTATACTGTAAGTAAATATATATATATACCTGAATGATATTATAGCATTTTAGAAGCCTTTATTTTTTTATACACATGAATATCAAAAAAACAGTCAATTTCAGATTCTATTTAGTCACATATAATATATTATTATACATACAAGTTATATATACCATCTAATTTAAGATTTGCTAAACTGATATGATTAGTTCGGTAGAATGCCAAACCCTTTTTGAAACCAACACAAAATATTTATCCCGCATGTACATTAAATTAAATCAATAAACAATAATAAAGAACAAAGAAGGCAGAATTGCTATCCTACAAAGTTAAAACGATAAATGAACTCAAACCTCAAACCACTGGTATTAATCAGCAATATATAAGCAAAGCATGCATTTTGTTTCACAACTTGCGTGTACCCTGATGTATTTACACATTCAAAGGTACAGGCATGTTAGAGTATGTATATTACATAAAATCGCAATTAACACCGTAGAAAGTGTTGAAATGCCAATTTAAATGTAATTTACTTTAATTTACTCAAACCTCCTTTTTGAAACTTTAATTGAAAGTTATTGAAAGCTCCTATTTTCTCCATGTACTTCAAACTTACATACGCTTGAGTATTTAATTTGCACTTGTAACTTGTGAGGGGTTTCGTACATATATAATATTGTACTTTTCAAAACCAGGATCACTGGAAAACTTGTATAACTTGTTGTGCACAAATATGTCTCTGGACGTAGTTGCATCAATTTTATTGGAGCTGATACATACAATGATTGTAGCAATGTATTTACAACCTGAATTGTTAATACATTATGAGATCAATGAAAACTGTTTACTAAATATTTTTAAGTATTTTGCAGCTTTTAAAGTACAATTCATTAGATTTATGGAACATACACTACACTTCACACAATACTACACGTTCAAATAAAAAAAAGAGAACACGAGAGAAACAAACACACACAAAAAACAAGCAAATACTGAACTTGATTGAGAGATGAGATTTTCTTGAATATCGAAACTTTTGCAAAAAGAAACCTTGGTATCATTTTTTTTTTGCAAATGTACGCAGAAACTGATAATAGTATCATGGTAGGAATAAGACATATTTTTAGAAGACAGTTCTAATTTGTTTCAGGTATAAGTAAATCGATCGATTCCGTGACCTGGTACGAGGTATGGCAAGATACTCTTGGACTTTCAAACTATCTGAATTATCTAGCCTACAATGTAAATTGACCAGAAATGAAGACGCACTTTTCTCATCATCATCATCATCATCATAATAATTCATTCTTAATGCATATATATATTACATATTATATTGTATTGTGTATTGGTAAAAAGAAAACAGTTCGGAAATCAAATCTGATATGTTTATGGTCATGTATAATGTAAATACATATACACAAACTTTTTTTTGACGCAGGCCGTTAGCCGTTAGATAAATATTTTTTTACTGCATGAATACACACACACTGATACACCTAGACACAAGCATCTTGAGCAAACAAAGAATATTTGCTTAATAATACTGGAATATATTTTATACGGATGTATTTATATTATACAGATCAAACAAATCAATTTAATTTTATCATAACGAAATCAATATCTTGTATCTTGTGTGTATATTTTATACATAGATAAATAACGCATAACGTAATGCATACATTGATTACTTTATACAGAAGGGATATCATAATAGTAGAGATATTTACCTGATAATAACTGGACGAAGCTGGATAGGCCATCATGTAATTGTAATTTTCCTTGTTCAATTTGATGAAATCAATATTACAGACTGTAACACTATTTTATCTTAAAGAATTTATAGTGATTACTTTAAGTTCGTTGTCTTTTACACAATGATAATGATATTATAGCAATTACCTATTTTCAAAATCACACACTTTTTGTCATTTATATTTTATACTGCTAAATACCCTGTAAAATTGAAATATAGGACACAGTCAATAATTGTTTTGCTTGTTACTTGAATTCTTAATCATCAAAATGCCAAAGGTACTGTTGTTTGATACAATAAAGGTTGGTCTAGAACTTGTTGAGCATTTCAATCAATCACCAAAAAATTACTCGGTATATCAAGTTATCAAAACTTTTTTATCCATCAAAATATATTACGTTTTGTGTGTAGTTAATTCTTGTAGCACTCCGTAGTTTCACCAACACGAATTCACAAAAATATCCACATGTAGAATAACTATTCTTACTATATTCTTTTAAAAAATCACGTACAAGAATTAGTAATAATTCATAATAAGTTATTATTCGCAAAAATAATGTATCCTGTAGATTTTCTCTACGTATAATATGTAACCTGTATACACGAATGCTGGACGGATAAATATTATTGCTTACAAAATCTAAAAATTTCTTTGATGTTCAAAACTTACAAATACACATGTCCTTTCTACATCTTGTATTTTGTTTCGTAGTCTTGTTTTGATAATGATGATGTTGTTGTAGGCTTGAAGATGATAAAAAAAAACTTATTTTAAGAAAGTTAACCTTCAGTACATGGCTTGAATCTTGAATCTTGTATGTTGTATTATTTAGATGTGTGCCTGCAATCTGTAAATATAAAAATTACATATCACAAAAATTAGAAGTAAATAAAAGAACACTACTACAAAATCAACAAGTTTATGAATACTTTTATTAGAAACTATTACACTTTAATAATATAGTCATTTATTAAACTACAATTAAAAATATTCTACAATAAAATACAATTACTTTTGCTAATTGCTAATTATAAATATATTACATTATGATAATTAATAATGAATAATGATTATACCAAAAAACAGCAGCTTTGAGGTCCAATATTTCTTTAATTTTGAATCTATGTTTTATTACAAAATTATCATAGTCTTGAAACTTTTTAACTTTTAATCGATTTAATTTTTTTTTAAATGTCTCTGAAGCGAAATTAAAAATTCGTCCAAAAATATTCACACCAACTTTTATTATGTACTAAGTTTAAATTTGCTGTATTTTGGTTATTCATCTTGCAAAAATGTTATTTATTTAACATAGTTCATCTCGAGAGAGTAAATGAACTCAGACAGTTACATTGTACTTTTAAATCCTTTTATGAACTGTTATGTAAAATGTGAATACAAAAAAGACGCAATCAATAATAACTTTGATAAATAATAATTAAGCACAATAATAAAATATTTAATATTATTATGATCCAAAGTTTATACTATTTATTATTACTTGATAAATAATAATGAATAATGAATATGATTAGAAGACCAAAACTTCTGATTGCTGACACACAAGCAAAAACCAAACACCAAACTTGTAACTGAAAATAACAAAATCTTTGAATATGTGTGCACAACTGCACAACATGTACACATTCGTATGGAAGCAAGGAGCCTAGAAAACCTTCAATCCAATCCTCGTGATTCAGTGGTTGTATGGTATTTTATGTTACTTTTACGGTACATAAATATTTATAATTCAATGTTTTTAAACATAATTGTGGATTTTGTGGATTTTCTGTATGCTAGAATTAACTTTACAGAATATACGAAAAATGACAACTAAATACATACATTTTCACATGTCCCAAAAGTCAAGGGTTCATGTTTTATGTATATTGATGCATAAAGTAATAATTTATAGGACTAATAAAAACTTGGCAGTGATCATTGATTTCTCAACTTTCTTATTTTAGTGCTATTTGGATTTTTTTAAAAGGGAAGGCGTTTTAAGTATGGAAAATGATAATAAAGGCTGAATTTTGTACTTTAAAATCCACACATGTATCTATCTACATGTGTGCGTGGGATTATTAACTATACATTGTTAAATATGGGATTAGGCATTACATATATACATTTTGGATACACAGAGATGTATACTGTAAAGTTCAATAATATATTCTTCAATTTCCAGTTATCATGTGGATGTATCTATTTGTATAAAATGCATTTTTTATGTATGCTCACAAACATTGTCAGCATTACTCCTAAACTTTGAACTTGAGAAGGATTGACTTCGTATGTCATGTAGACTGAAAATTGAAATTCTTCTGGAAAGATAAAAAGTAAAGCGTCTGAGAAAAAATTGGAACACATTTTGGATTCGAAAAACTTCTGGAAATTCTTACAGAAATGTCCGTGTAAAAATATTAAAAAAATGCTGACTGTTCAATTAACAACTCGAAAAGAAAACAGTTATTATTACTGATAAATAATAATAATGTAATATGACACCGTTGAGTAATATAAAATATAATATAATATACGTACATCAACAGTATAACATATAAAAATGAACATGTTCAATATTTTTTACTTTAAAGTTAAGGTTTCCTTATGCATCATAATAAATAATAATACACATGTTAAAAGTTTAAAAGATCCACAAAGGAAAAGTAAAAGAGTGCTTTTACAGCAACATATTTAATATTTACTTTCACTTACATATTATATGTAAATAAATACAAACCATGAATCATTTCTCCTTTCTCTCTGAAACAATTTCTCATGCATGCCATCCGCTATCCTCATTTGGCTTCCACTTAATCCGAATTTCCAAGAACACAACAACTTCAAACTATATAATAAAAGTAGTTACTGTTTAGTACGTAATATTATTTGTATTTTTGTGTATAGATACATTTTTTAGAGACTGAGTTATACAAGTGTGGGTGTGTGCCTGTTGAACGACGCTTAAAAATTCCGAATTTTATTTACCAGAGTTAGTTTTGTTTAGCATTTACACATGCATGTATTCAGTTTTAGTATTTATGTTTTGCAGCTATCTTTTCCCATTTACAATTTACAATAGAAAAGAAGAAAATTCTTCGTGTGTATAATTCACCCATATTTAGGTGTATTATTTACTTTTGCATAAATGCTTACACGATGCCACTGTTTAGATTACATCCTCATGTATCAAGTAGTTGTATGTAGTTATTACGCCCGCCAGATTATACAGAAAAAGTAGTATTTTCACCAGCATGCTTGTGAGTAAACGTAGAAATGTGCTTTCGCGTGAATGAAACAAGAAAACTGTAACGGTTGTACTTTATTGCTTAACGTAGGCAGTAGGCACATAGATACATGTAAGTACAAAATAATGTGTAATATATATAATATATATACATTTTACATGCACGCTATTCGTCTTCTTCATACTGGAAAATTTACATGTAGGTGCACATTTTGATACTTCCGTAATCAATAATGTACGGAGGAATTAGGAGGACGTGGGTGACGGGAAGTAATTTTGCACTCTCGAGTTTTATGTTTTATCACATTCATGGAATTGTGCTTATGACCGGACACAACTTGTGTCTTGTGTCTAGTATTTTGTGTTTTGTGTCACACAAGACTTTCAAAACAGGGTACTGAATACTGGATATGTAATTCATGATTCGTGATCACATGTAGTATTTTACCCATTAAATATTACATAAAATATGACCACTCCATACACAAGTATTATACTTTTCTTTGTGGGTTACGAGTTTTTAATATTTAACTGAAAACTTTCTTGCGAAAAAAGCTCATTGTCTTTTTTTTTTCAAAATTCAAACAAGTCAAAAGAGCAAGAGTAAACGGTAAACAGAGTTGATTAAGTTTGGAATTTTGACATTTAAACTCACTTGTCAGAGAGAGAAAACTTTTATTACAAAAAGTTACTGCCTTCAATTGAAGGTGGCCTATAGATCCAGTATACAAATAAATGATATTTTACAAATTACATTTTTGGTTGTCTAACTATACAACTGAATGCAAAAAAATTCGTTTAATAAATAAGTTTTCGACCTTTAAAAAATTCTTGATTCCTTAGTTTTTGGTCAATGATGCTAAAAATTCTAAGTGCCAAATGTCAACAATAATGAAAATGCAAAAAATGCATGTTATAATTTTGTTAATAACTTGAACTCAAATGTACAGATATTATGTGATTGCTTTATATTTAATATTTAATATTTAATTAATAATATTACAATATTTAAACAAAATTGGAGATGACGATACTGGATCTTGCACATGTGAGTGCACAAAAGACAGAAATACATTATAAATATAAAAATTTACACATGGGTTATGAATTAGATTCACATGAAATAAAGGTTGACATGCAAGTGTTTACATATTTTTGTACTTGTGTATATTGGATAAGGGGATTGAGCATTGATACAACAATAAACATTCAATAATATTATACCATTTTGCACTTTTTCATGTGCAAATGGTAAAAGAAATAAAATCACACGAAACCTGAGCACATTGGACAATGGACATACAATAACTTCATTAACCTAAGTAACTTGACAGTCAAGAGTTTTATGTACATTGTAAATGTGTTAGCTATTTACTTTTCAGTTGTAGTTTGTAGTTTGTATTAGTTATGCGGCGAGCGCGACTTTTCATGTATCACTGAATCTTGGTAAGAACTATAAAACCTGGAATAATTGACTGATAAACAGAGTTGTAAAAATATTACTTTTGGATAAACCAAGGTTCGTGTGCGGTGAATATCTGACATGTACACTGTGTACATTGTACAGTGTACAACCGTATAAATATATTGTGAATTGAGTCTTGTGTGGTATAACCATTTTGCATTCATAATTTACCAGAGTACATTCAGAATGACGCTTATTCTCACCATTTGAATACTTTTTTAATATATACACGCATCTAAAATTTTGATATATGTAATATGTATAGTTCAACAGAACATGGTTAATACCCTTTTTCGGTCAAGCTTTTACTCATACTCATAAATAAAGAGTAAAAACAAATACTGGACAAATACTATTTGATATCAAAGAGTCAAAAAGTACGTAAATAATACAGAATATATACAATGCATGAGCTCGTAAAAATACGTCTGTTTCTAGCTTTAGTTTCTAGCGTCTAGTTTCTAGTTTTACATTGAACTTTGAACAAAAAAAATTAATGGATATTTTATTTCCCTTACTCTCGAGTCTCAAGTCTCAAGCCTGTACTTACAATATATTTTGCATTTTAATTAACATAATTGCGTTTAAAAATGAATTATCTAATCGCTTATCGTAAGTGGAGCATTCCGAATTCTGTACATATTCCAAATGCTTGTAGCACAGCCGTCTGGATAAGACTGTATACTCTATACTCTAAACTTTATACTCGTTATATATTTTTCAAAAAGGTCATGACAAAAATATGGGACATTATTTTTATTTTTTATTTTGAAGTCTGATATTCTTAAGCATCAACAATCAACAATCAATAATAATGAATGGAGAATGGAGAGAATATACACAGAGATATTGCTTGAAAAGAAATTATTTCAAGTTGAAATAATGTGAGGAAAATGTAAGGAAAATGTAAATATTATTTTTTATTAGTGATTTGAAGTACGTATACATGTACAATATGAACAGACTGTAGACTACAGAAAACAGAAGACGGCAAACGGGCAATCATTTGATACTTCGTACTTCATACATCCGCCATAAAAATAACAAGGTTGAAAATCTGTAGGTAAAAAAGTTCTTTAATGGAGGTGGAAAATGGTCATCTTGACAATTTACAACTAATAATGTTGTACAGGATCCCAATGAGAATCGGTTTAAAGGCCATCTGATATTGTTTCTCGTTTCTCGTTTGTGCCCCCTGCCCATCGCCCACTATCTTCTATCTACATTCAATACTATAGACTTAACACGTGTGTCATCATATTGTACTGTTTTATACACGTAGACAGTAGACAGTAGATAATAGATACTAGAAATGATGGGATGATCCACGAGGGTTCTCTTTACGTACTATGGAATATGGACTACACAATACACATTTTTGTCCACCGATAGCCTATTTTCTATTTTCCTGGTTATAATGAACAATGTACAATATAAGGACGTTATTAGTAGCTTCATAATCTAGTTTTGAGTCCATCTCATCTCTTCACATCACATCAGCTCACCCCACACCCCACATGACTCATGACATACGGAGAAAGTACTAGATTCTAGATTCTAGACTCTAGTACCCATGTATAATGTGGAATGCTGCCTCCACCTCTTTTTCATATTACATGTTGTGATTGAAAGATCGTTATTTCAGTATTCGATATTCGGTAGTCGGTATTTGATATTTGGCATTTTCTGTCCAATGTTCAAGTAGTGTTTAATGCACGCAGACAACTAACAACCAACAACTGACAGAATTTCAAGTACTGCTAGAGCATACTGCCCACACTCGCAGTAGTCTGAAGTCTGTAGCAAACATCATTTGTAGCACACATGAAGCAGCAACAAGGCAAACAAGAACAAGAACAAGTCGTAAGTACTCCGCGCTCCTCGTAGTCTGTAGTCTGTAGTCAACTCAGTCCATCAAACTAAACTAATGCTCATGAGAGAGCTGTGTACAGTGCACAGTCTACATTGTGTATTATATACTATATAAGACGAGACAAGACAAGACAGGGGAAAGTTGTGTGTTTGTAGTGGCCAAAGCGCTCGTTGCTCCTTGCCTGTTGCTTGATTTTCACTTCCACACTCATTCACCAAGCATCAAGTCAGTCAGTTAGTAACTAACGGATAAAGGCTTGTTCCTACGTCTTTGCATTCGCCTTCTTCGTCTAGGTTCATGGTACAGTTCATCAGCATCTTCATCCCTCTCCCTTGACTGACGTCCATACTCCATACTCCATATTCTACACTCCATACTCCATGTTGCACAAACAGTCTCAAGCAGGAGTATAATTTGAAGAGAGGAGAAATAACTTGAGACTTGAAACTTGAGAGACATTCCATATTCCATATCGAGTCCAAGCAAGTTTTAAAGGAATACAGAATAGAGAAGATGATCTGAATAAACAACATAGTGTAAGAATCCCAACGTTCAACTTACTTTCTCCAACTTTCTCTTGAATATTCAAAACGTAAATGTTACATCCACCAACCAACTAAATAAAACAAGTTTAAAAACTAAAACAAAATAAAATATACAGTAGACAGTACAGAGTCCTCAACTTTTTCCTGACCTGATTTTTACTTTGTCTTTGTTGGTTTTCAGTGCGTCAACATTCTAAAAATTGTGCATGTTCTTGTGTGCGTTGTTTTCATCATTGTTTTTACATGGGGAAAATTGAAATTGAAATTTTCAATTTTCTTTGGTGATTGTAAATAATTATTGTAATAAATAATAAAAAGTAAACTTGAAACGTCAATTTTTTTCGGATTTACTAAATTTCAAAGGTAAGAAAGTCAAACTTTTTAATAATAAATAATAATCTCTAGTTTTTATTATTTATAATTTTTACATAATTTTTCTTCAGTTTTAACACCCAATATTTATTTCAATATGTTACTCGCAAACTCCCCCAGCAAATTTTTTTACAGGACCAGGAATTTGAATTGGAAAGGTTTTAGATGTGAAAGTTTTAGCAATGTCTTCTTTTTTTTAAAATTTTTTTTCGTCAAACTATATTGTAAATTGTAATGTACAATGTACAATACACAACGATGCATAATGCTTGAAAATTTGAGACTCAAAAGTCAAGACTCAAAGTTCAAAATTCAAAATTCAAAATTCAATGAGCAGTGATCCATTCATTTAACATTTAAGTAAATAGAACAGTAAAAATAGTAAAGTCCTTCAAAAATCATATTATGACGAAGAAAGTTCAACGCAATGGATTTTTTCTTCTAGGAAGCAGATGGTTTTTGTGCCTTGTTTACATTTCTTTCATAGGAAAATATCTAAGTTTAGATAAGTATAGGCATTCGGATACATAATTGATAACATGAAATTCGAATACGAATACCAAATACTAAATACGACAAAACAGAGTGAGTACTGGATACTGAAAACTGAATGATGGGAAATGTATACAAAAACAAGTCACTTTTGATGATGAAAATACATTTTATGGGTAAGCAGATCGGAGATCGGAGAACGGATCAGCCGACATTTTTCATGTCTGATTCTAGATTACAGATCTTTATTTGATGATTGTATAACTCCATGATCCATGATCTATGATCTATGATCAAAGTCTCTGAATTCTGCATTTTATATACTCCGTGTTGTCTGTTCTCTTTGCTCTGTAATATGTTAAATGTGAATGAGATCATCGTATAAAATCGTAATAATGTAATAAAATGTATACAATAGGATGAAATTACGGAAATAACTGTATCTCGTGTTTTCTACAAGCTGAAGAGTGTAGAGTGTAGAGTGTAGAGGGTAGTGGCTCAAGTAGACGGTTAATTTAGAGTCCAGATCCCAGGATACAAATGCCTAAACATCCAGAATCTACACAGTCCAGCATCTAAATATTATGTATGATTTTGTGCATACCGTAATGCACACTTGACGCTACCCATTCTAGAAATTGATACAGTTCTTCATTGTACATATGAAGCGTAATTTAATAGAACCTGTACATTTTCAGCAGATTCGGGATTGATTATCATTGTATTGTATTGTACACAGTATACAGTACACAGATACAGGGTGTTGTGAACTCGGACAATTTCTGAATTCTGAATTCTCATACAAAACAAGACAAAATCGACGTATCAAAACATTGAAAATACTTTTTATAATCAAGACATTTTTTGAAAAAACAAATAATTTTGGACCACAGACTGTAGATATAGCACATACATACTAAATACTCAATGCTCAATACTCAACACTCAATACAAATAGGCGATATGGAATTTAGTAAAACATTTGGGTAGGTTTGAAAACCCCTGTACTAAATTTGTATACAAGATTTGATGTTGGTGACCTTTAGTATTTTATGTAGACTTGGAAATCTCTTGACTCTTGATTCTTGATGTTCCATCTTTTCCTTCAACTTTGATTTCATTTAGAAATGAAATAAAGACGTGCATGAGGAATCAAGATACTCGATGCTCAATGTGTTGGAATTCATATGATTATGATTACAATTATGAATCTCTGCATGTATCTATATAACATTTATATACGTATACGGCTCACTTTCTTTTCTTTCCCGTCTTCCAACGACATGGTCAACGGCAATGGCAGATATTACATATTAGATAGTAGAAAATGGATGACTAGAGTCCGTAGGCTCCATTTTAAGTATGGACGGAAATGATCTAATTTATGTCTTTCTTTAGAATTTGGATGGTATTATGTCGCTCTCCTCCATTTTTATGCATCTCTTTCTTCTCCGTCATCTTTTTGCTATCGTCACTCAAAGATTCACGGGTATTGTGTGTTGTGTCGTATGCCGCATGGCGTGTGTGATTTGTGATTTGTGATGAGGAATGATCTTTGGAAGATCAAGCATTTACATATGTCGTAAGTTGTAAATGTGATGACATAATATTATGATATTATGATATCTGATACACTGATACATTATGGTACTTGATGAGCATCTTGAATGTTGAATCATGAATCTTGATGCGTCATACTATTTATTAATCATAATAATGTTTTAATTCCTACCACAACAACTACTGCTGCCACTATTCTAGATTCTAGATTCTGAATTGTAGTTATCATTTTGAATCATGGCCTTTTTATTCCAAACGTACCATAAATTTGGTGACCTTTTACCTACATTCAACGGTGAGAGATGAAAGTATTCTCTATTCTGTACACTAGCTTTCTTGTACTCATCTACTATGTAGAAAGTACTTACTTTCTCTTTTTCTACCCGAGCCCTGGACTTTTCTAGGAATTTTCACAATTCTCTAGATCCCTAGATCCCCTCTGATGTACTTATATTATATTTTATGCTACATAGTGTATATCGTACGCTTATTTCTTATGTTCATGACACACGTTCCACCGTTTACCGTTTTCTTCTGCCCGTGTGTAATTTGATTAGATTATGGAATCAAAAGCATACCGTCTCTAATTAGTGGACGAAATGAGACGCGGAAAATAGAGTAGGAAAAGTGGGGGTGAATTGAATTTTAATTTCAACCTAATTCTTCAAATTTATCTCTTTAATCCGGTTTCAGATTTGAGTACCAGTTTTTTTCACTACAGCACTTTTTTTAACTTAAAAGTTACAAGTTACAAAGCATAATCTTCCCAAGGTAATTTTTTTTAAAGTTGACCAGTTCAGTTGATATTTGATAGTCAACAGTCAACACTCTTGTCTTGTTCTTGCTAATGCTCTTGACTCTTGGCTCTTGACTCTTGACTCTTGGTGGATGCTCTTGAAAATTTTTGATGAGATATTTTAATTTGACAATTGAATTGCCTCGTGGAAAGAGCCCACATCTTTTCGACCGGTTAAGTGATGTTGCTACAGCATTTGAGATTTTTGTGACCTTTCTCAGAGGATGAGAAATTCAATTATTATTATTACGTGTAAAAAATTGTCATCTCCAATCTCCAAGCGGGTAAATTTTCCTACTGTGCAAGCTCAACTAAATAAATGGTAAAGTCTACAATTTGCGGTGAGGTGAGGTGATTAAAACGTCTATTTTTATTTTTTGTACAAAACAAGTATTTAGAATCTAGAATCTAGAATTTAGGAAAGAATCAAGTACGAAATAGTTTCCTACCCACATAATCTTTAGTACACAAAATGTACAATGTACACTAGGGTGCTTCATTTTGAGCAAATGTTCGAAAAGTCAATGGGCCTTTGTCTCAAATGAAAGACCTACCTATGTAGGT
>JAQGBH010005904.1:0-13415 GCA_034698265.1 Sminthurinus aureus | reverse complement strand
TTTCAGAGTGTACATTTTACTTGTAATTTGTATGCAGCTGTCTTCTTAACACGTTAATAAAGTTGAATAATAATAATGTGCATGTTGTACATGCGAGGGATTTTCTTACCCTTTCCTCTTCTGTTGGTCTAAAAGCATATCCGTGCACTGTGCATACCTTGTGTTTTGTGTATTGTGTATTGTGTACATAACAAAAAAGGAAATAAGGGGAAAGGATTAATTGTAAATAGTAAATAAAAAAGGTTGTATTAACTAGCAACTCATTACAACTGGTCATTGTGCTGATTATGTTTGTAATGTTCTTTCATGTGTGCCTCTGTACATATTCTTATACTACTTAGAAACATACATGTACTTTGAACTCGTCTAATCCCCAAGTTTTTGGTTTCATCCAGTGCAACGTCTACCGTCTATGTACCGTCGAGTTCATTCCATACATATCACTGAAACTGAAGACTTGAGGCTGGAGACCTATGTGAAAGTGAGAAGCAATTGACATGCATTTTCGCTTTCCTTTTAATACTTTCTCTTTCTCCCTCCGCACAGAACAGAGAACAGAGAACACAGAATAAAGAACAGAGAACAGTCCATAGAAACACCATGACATGACACAGCGTGGCTGAAGACTGAAGACTGGAGTCACACGCAAAGGTCGCACCGTCAAAATCCTAATGCCCCGTCCTCCGTGCACGTTCTAACGGTATAACGTGACATTTTCATGAAAATTGCACATGCATCCAATGTATATGTGCTATTACATCAATAAATAACAAAGTATGTTGTGGTGTGGTGTGGTGCTGTGTGCTATCTTGACGCTGACGCTGACGGTGACTCTGACGCTTATACGCTTTCACACGCACTATCACCAAGCACCAACAGCCAACAGCCAACAGTCACAAATATCCGCTTTGAATTCAGGACCGAAAAACCTCCCGCTGTAAACATATTTCTTTGTGAGGAAAACGCCGAATGTCATCCTTCTCTTGTACATACTACATACTACATACTACATACATATCCAAATACATGTACAATGTGTGTGTACTCTTGCTACTTGCTACTTGATACTACTGATTATTTCTCTAATACCCGAACCCGGACCCCGAGTTTTGTGAGAGTGACAGACTTGGTTATTTGACTGATTTTTGTTGGCGCATTTGAAATGCTTCTTAAAATTGAGAAAGATGAAAACTAATATGTACTAAAAGTAACTCAAAATGTAGTGTACAATGTACAATGTACATACATGTGTGTTTTTAGTTGCAAGAGCTGGACTCTAAACTCTAAACCCTAAATCATGGATCATGGATCATGGATTTTTAAACCCATACAGTTGATGATTTGTGTGTATAAGTTAAATTTCTATATTTCTAGATATTCTAGATATTCTTGTGAGCAGAATGCATATAAATGTACACATGTAAAGAGTAAATAGAAAGAAGAAGGTTGCAGCGTATAGGGGTTTGCCTCAGAAGAAGCCAGAGTAGTTGAACATTAAACACTAAACACTAAACTACAGCACACTAGAAAACCAGTTATATAAAGCGTCAAAATTAATAAAGAAGTTAGAGGTAATCCAAAGTCCTCAGTATTTAGTATTTAACATGTGTAATGTGTAACACTCAGAACTCAGAAACCACCAAGAGTTTATCAACACAAATAGTTTGCTCTAGTTCAAATTCACCATTTACCATTTACATATTTACTTTGGTTTAAGCTTTCAGTTTTACATTCTAGATACATGTACCAAAAAACCGTCATATAAAGTTTTTGTCTATGGAATTTGTACAATCAGCAAATAAATTATGCGTTGTACGTTGAATGCTGTGTGTTAGATATGGATCGTAAATTGTGACTCTTAGATCGTAGCTTGTAGTTTCAAATTTCAAAGCAGGCGAAAATTGTTCAAATTTTTGCATACCTCCTGTAGTTTCTAGTTCTTATGTATACTAGAAGGTTCAGCGTTCAGCGTGAGCGTGAACGTTGAATTAAATGAAATTTAGAGGGGATAAATGTGTCAGGCTGTCTATATAATATTTTATGATGGAGCATAAAATGTGATTTCATAAATACGCAGTGCCTATCAACTATCAACCCTCAACTACATACACATGAGATACGAGACACGAAATACAAAAGATTGACCTAATCTAGGAATTTCATACGCAAAAATAATAAAAAATAATAAAAAGAATAAAAAGAATAGCAACAACACAGATATCAGCATGAAAAAATCCAGTGCAATGCAATGCAATGTAATGTGTGGTTTATGGTATTTGGTGTATGGTGCTATTTTTGTGTCCGAATTCCTCCTCCTCATTCTTCATTCAGTCACTGCTTTAGTCGTGCAATGTCAAATCCAGAGGTTCTAGATGCTAGAATTTAGAATGCAGAGTGTAGAATGTAGAACAGTTGGAATTCGGAGTAACAGCAACCAAAACCAAAACGGAATAAAACATGATAGGTGAAACTGCGTATCTCTTTTGCTTTCTTGTTTTGAATTTTGAATTTTGAACCGTACCATTGCACTGCGTTTGCTGGGTGCTGGGTGTGAGAAAAACTGTTGTAAATTTAGTTGTCATCCTAAAGTACAGCGAACAGCACAGATGCACAAAATTCTAGAATTTTTAGCTGCATGAAACGTTTTATTGTTGTGTGTTGGGTGTTGTGTGGTTGCCAAAATATGTAACAGAAATTCAGAACTAAAGTCCCAGTATTATTATTATTATTTTTAGTATTATTATTACAATGGCAATCCAAGTCTCATACAAACAGTTAAAATGGTTAAGATATTGTGAGCACAAAGCACAAAGCACAAATAAAAAATATCTTTAGGTTATTTTTGTCAAGAAGAAGAATTCAAGAGAATTAAGTATCAAGAATACAGAATTGAGCATGAGTATCGCAAACTTAAATGGTTCGTGAAATCTCCAATGTTCAGTTATATGTTTGGTTTGGTACGGTGTAAGTACAATTATATGGCTTGATTGTGCTCTACTCACTTGTACAAAATACTAAACTATAAATTACATGTGTGCTCCATACTCAATCTTTATGCTCAATGCTCAACCTTTATGCTCATGCTGATGTGTATCAAGAATCAAGAATCAGGAATAATATTATTAGTGTTTTATTATATTCTCTATCTGCAATCTACATATCGTCGTATATCTTATATCGTATATTTTGCCCACAACCGACAATCTACTTTATTTCAAGAGGAAATTAAATTAGCGTTGAACTTGCACATTGTACATTGTACGCGGAGCAGAGTCATGCGTAAATAAATATGCATACGAATATATTATGTAGAATGTAGAATCAAATAAAACGGCTATTGTTTTTGCTATCCATAAATAAAAAATTGCGATAAACATTTCAATACTTTTTCTTCTTTCTTTTATTTTTTTATGCATTTCACATTTACTATGTACTTTTTAGTCATGTGAAATGTGAATATTGGATTGCCTATGTAAATAAAAAGTTGACGTGAGCTTGTTGACATAAAAACAGTACAGGGGAAATTCAGTACACATTGTTCTTGTTCTTGTTTCTTTCTTTTCTGCTTCTTGCTCTTGCTCTTATTCTTATTCTTATTCTTGGTTTTGTTCTTACTGAATTGGGAATAGAGTATATGTATTGAGTTCATTCCCTCGTTTATTATTTACAATTTATTGTTTATTGTTTATTGTTTAGTATTTTTACCTTTTATTTTTTACAACCCTGAGACAAATTACATGTAAATATGTAATGTGTATATTGTATGTAATGTGTATATTGTATGTAATGTGTATATTGTATGTTGTGAATGTAGCTGATATTTGATATTACAAAAAGCAAAAATTAATCAATGTTTTAGCAGTCCAATTTGTAAATGTACTAAATCCTTAACTTTCCATCTGCAAATTGGGAATAGAAAACTACCAAAAGATATCTCGATTAACCATTTAACTCCCTGAATTTGTACCTATTGTAAAGTGTAAATTGTGCCAACCATAAAACATAAAACTATTAATTATTTATTCATCATTCGCCATCTAAAAATAAAAAGGGTGTCACGGAAATTTTCCTCCACATTCAGCATCACCAAAAACCAATGACCAATGAACATTGCCTTACTTTAGAAGTTATAAGAGGACCGCTTAGAAAACAGGACAAAATTATCAAACCCACATCATTTAACTGAACCATTGAGTCATGGAATATACATAAAATGCGTACGGAATACCTTTGTGTGTTCAGTATTTTTCTGCGGGTGATTTTTGAGTCGCTTTTTATCCAATTCAGGCATAAGCCGGACATTCAAAGAAAAGTCGTAACTACTGATATAATAATAATAATATATAATATACATAACAAAAGATCAAATTGGAATTCCAATGGTATCAAAATATGTAGAATGTAGAATGTAAAAGGAGGAAAAAATGAATGGAGCAAGACGAAGAAAAATGAGAAATGAAAGAGGAGCAGCTTGTTGTTGGCTACTACTACTCCTACTTGTGTTTGCTGCTGTGAGGGAAATTATGCATATTAATCATGGAAAAAATGCTTCAAGAAATGAATGCGCTTGAATCCAGAATTGAACCAACATGTACATTGTACATTTTACATGTCTCCACAAAGAATAAAATGCATAATATTGGATATTTATGCCTGTAAAATGTAAAAGTTGGAGCCCGCACACAAACACAAGATACAAATTCAAATACAAATACAAAACATATGAAAATAAGCAGACTCAATATGAATCAATATAAATACATATATGCTCGGTACTCACTCCTTTTGAAATTAGGAAGGTTTTTCCAGCGTGGCATTTAAATTGAATTTCCTACTAAACCAACAGACACACACAAACAAACAAACAACCAACCAACCAAAAAGTATAGAATTCAGATAGAATTCAGATACATTCTACATTGTGCATAGTTACTTACGGCTACATTTGAAATGGGTAATGCGTAGCTCGACGTCCAATGTTTTTGATGCACTCAGAGTTGAGCGGAGAGGCAAGCTTTTTCCTTCTTTCCAACTTTATTGTAGGAATTGAAATGAACGCATTCCAAATACTAATAATAATAATAATAATAATAATGGTAAAAGCAATACTTGTATTATGCATACATATGTGATTATACTAAATTGTGGAATGGGTAAAGCTGGATTCTGGATTCTGGATTGTGTACTGTGCCTTTTAATGCATTCATTCCTAGAGGAATTGGAATTCCGCTTGGTTTTCAAAGTTTGGGCAATTCCTTCGTCTTGGTCTTGGGCTAAGATCCTCTTCTCCATTTTTCTTCTTCCATGTTCTTTCTTGAGCCTCTGTCAACAATAATCATGAGGCTGTGTTGGCTCATCAAGCTTCTGTGTTTTCTATGCATGCTCAATGCTCAATGCTCATCGATGAACACTGAACATTGAACATGCATACGCTACGCTTCTTCGGCTAACATGAATAAATTCTATATTTTCTTGAAATGTGTAGAGTGTAGAGTGACGATTGTAGACATATCAAAAACATGTTTTCTCTCTACTACAAAGCACTGCAATTTACAGTGGAATTTAGAGTACAAAAAAATTATGAAATTACGCAACTGCGACCAGCTTTTCCAAGAAATGGGAAAACATTGAAAGTTGTTGGTATTTGATATTCGATATTCGATATTCGATATTTGTACCGTACAGTATGAAGTATGGATAATAGACTGGAGATTTTCATGTTTTGTAATAAAAATAGTTGTGAAATACTTTGAATATCCCATATGATCTACAATATTATACTGATATGCTGATATGGTACATAATGTAGACAAAAGTCAAAGTCAGTCGGGTTGTGAAAATCAAAACTTCAGTCTTATTTCTAAAATCTCGATACTCAATACTCAATACACAATACAAAATAAGCAATAGCAAAATCTTTTGGAATTCCAAACTCCAAACACATGGAATTCAGGATTTGTTGGGAACAAATTAAAATGGAGGAAACCAGAAAAAATGTAATAATAATAATAATTTCTGACGCTCAAACCTCACTTCCCTTTTAGCAGATGAAGATAGGCAGAGATAAATCATTTTTAAAACTAATCTTGACTCTAGATTCTAGATTCTAGACCCGAGACTCTAGACTCTAGACTCTAGACTCCAGCACAAGAAAGTATCTATTCATGTTTTGAAGGAATGTTTTTTCTACATGTTAAAATGCATGTAAATCTAATTACAAAATTAAAATTCATCAGCCTGTTTGTTGCTTTGATGTATTTGAATTTGAATTTGACAGTTGGCAATGTGTATATGATAGAGTGAGTAGGATCTTCACTCTACAATCTACATGATGGAAATTGGAAATGAATATGAATAAGAAATAATGACAAGGTCTCACCTCACTGTCATACTTTATACTCATATTTTTCCCACTTGTTAAATAATTTATTTCATAAAAAATGTATAAAGACCGAGAACATTGAGTGCTCAATGTTCAATGCTCAATGCCCAATGTTCAAAACTCAAAGCTTGATAATCCCTCACTTACACTTTACACTTACACAAACTCATATGATGGTTACACATAATATTTTATAATATATTTATGACTTTTATTATGAAGAGGATACTAACGCTCATCTCATCTCATCTCAGCTCATTTTATACACATGTGCTTACATCGTACGTTACAGCGTACATTTCTTGATATTAGCTTTGACATTTGATTTATCTCGAAGCTCAAATGTTGGAGAAAAATTTTGAGAAAAAACCCAGCCGTCATTTCATTATCAATTCATAATATTGAAAGTCGGACACATTAACATCATCATTAGGCGCTTTTCCCATGCATAATGTACAACCTTTCGTATGCTGATCTTATACAATATACAAGGAAAAAATATATGCTAAAAGATGAATCTACATTTGTAACTTGTAATAACCAAAGTATCCAGCTATAATGTGGTGTGATATGATATGATATGCAAAGGCAGGGAGAGAGAGAGAGAAGCACATGCCATGTGTTCAAATCCAAGAAATTATTCATTGTAACCAAAAAGAATTGTGACTGCTGTATTTACTGCTAAAAAGTTTTTATTCTCTTCCATCCATCTATCTGTCTAGTGTCTAGTGTCTATCTGTCGCTTTTTTGCCTGCTCTTTCCCTTTTACACGCGTATACCCTATACCCAAGTAGATTTTTTCGCAAATGTTGCCAATTACTTTTGCCTTTAGAGACTTTGCCGCCTTTTTCACTTTATTCCCCATTCTAAATATCCAACCACCACTTTTCTCTATATACTGTGTTCTGTGTACGTTGAAAAATACAATGTATTTTGTATTTACAATACAATTGAATTGATGATCAGTATTCAAATTGAATACAGCAAATTATAGTCATAATTATTACTGTATTATTGTATTTTTCCTGCTCATGTGTGAATACAAAATATAGGTATAACACACAACGTAGCAAAGAGAGACAGTACACAGTACACAATGCTGTTTGATGTTGGACGTGCGATGTTTCCATATGATGATACAGCGTGGTCGGTCATAATTCTAATTCCACATGCAGTATTTTATACACTATATGCTAGATGTACAATGTACAATATACAGTAGGAACAATTACCATTTAGTTCTCTAGTTTTCTGCCAGTGTGTGTCTGTGTTTTGTGTTCTGTGTTCTGTGTTCTGTGTGGCTGGTAGAAAAAAAACCCATAAATATCAAACTGTAGGATTTATTACAATGTACAATTTATTCCCTTATTTTTTTGAAGCACAAACGACCAACGACCAACGGCAGACAAGAGAAAAGAAATGGGCAAAAGGCACAGTATAAAACGTAGAAGAAGAGAGAGCACTAGCATATGTTGTGCATACATGCGTACACACTACACACAATCATAAATTTATAAATGAAAGATTAAATTTAAAAATATGTATTTATCCTACACAATGAGTGCACTTTGGACTCTAGATTCTAGACCCTAGACTTTAGATGTAAATTACATCTGTAATGATATTGACCGGAGAACGGAGAAGAAGATAAAAATTGAAATGGAAAACACACCTTTCTTCTTAACACGATACTATTTCTATATTAAGTACAATGTAGACTCATAACATTTTTACTACTTTTCGCATATCCGTGACCATCTTATAAATACGTAATATTATTATATTATTATGATATGCAAATGAAATCGGAACGAGTAAAAAGGAGGCTGGACAAAATCAAGCCAAAGCTCGTGCTCCTTCATAAATAGAAATAATAATATATTATGGTAAAACATTTATTACGGGTAGACAGTAGACAGTAGATAGTAGATACGGAATCTTGAATCTTGAATGTTGCACGTTATACATTGTACATTGTGCTCTAAAGTTTGTAGTTTGTATTCTGTATTAACGATCCAGCTGAACAATGCAAAATGTGGTCATAAAATTTGATAGTTATTTAATATATTTTCACGGTGATTTTCAAATTCAAAAGATTGACAGTTCACACTAGCCACAGAGAACAGAGAACAGAGAAAGAGATAGAAAAAAATGTGATGCATGAATATTGAAGATTGAAGATGAACCTCTGTGTATAAATATGAATATGAATATACATTTGTGATATGTAAGCATGAAAAAGTGTTTTACGTATTTTATGTTCTATGTACTTTGCCTAATGTGTATGGTGTATGGTGTATAATTTTAAAATTGTATTTTGAACAGTATGTAAAGTGGGATTTTTAGTTGGTCTATAAAACAAGTTCTTCTTTGTACTTTGTATTTTGTTCTCTGTGACTTCTTCACTTAGCTCACAAGTCAGTAATACCTAGTTATTAGATGCAGAGTACAGACTACAGACTACAGACTACAGACTACACACAACACACATGTACAATGTACGAGTATAAAAAAGCATGTCTTTACACTAAACTATGCTATGCTGTGTTATGTTAAATATGACTGTGCCAATACGTAACATTTTTTCCCCATCCTACTTGAATTATGAGTCATATTTTATCCCAGCATTATTATGTTTTGAATAAAAATAAGCTTAGTTTGTGATGCTTCTGATGATGGTGATGGTGATGGTGATGCTGATGCCTCACAGCTCACAGTCTTAAATACCTATTCTAAATTTTAAATCCTCACTGTGAAACATTCACTTGTGCGCTCGTTCATCGTCTTGAATCTTGAAGCTTGAAGCTTGAGTATATTGAGAATTGAGAACAAGGGAAAGAAAGAAGACAAGGAGCAGAAGTCAAAAGAAGAGGACAACCAAGACGAAGCTAAAAAATAATAATAAGAAGAAGAAGAAGAAAAGAGAGATGAAGCATCATGATGACGATGCTGTATAAATATTATGCACATAATACATAAGGCATAATACATCTACTCAGCTCATTCCATTATGCAAGAAACTATTTACTATTTATTTACTTGAATTTGAATGCAGTCACTCTTAAGGATAGGCCGTTTGTTGTTGCTTGTTGTACACATTCAACGTTGAACATTGTATTTTGTATTTTGTATGGATTGCATTGGATGCAGATGCACAAACAACACACAACACACACACATATATACACACACAGGACAAAGCTCGTCGTTATATTTACAGTTTATATTATTATGATTATTACCTTTTCCACATTCAAGATTCACAGTCCATACTTTGTTTGTTTCGTTATTTCGTCTCGTTGGGGAAAATAGAAGAAGGGAGTTGGATGAACGACAAAAAACAGCGAGAGAGAGAATGACCAGTGTTATTATCAGTAAAATAAATAGTCTATTTACCTTTATAGATTATTTAGTAAGTTGTTGACTCCACCAAGACAAAAAAGATGGTGAAATTCAATGAAAAATCCGTGTTGAGCATTGAGCATTGAGCATTGAGCATTGAGAATTTTCAATCTTCTTCCTCGTCAACTTACATCAGGTATTAGATGTTGTTAGCTGTACACTGCACAGTTGCACACTATTGATTATTGTATGCAGTGTGTTTTGTGTTTTGTGTTTTGTGTTTCTAGTTTCGAGTTTCGAGTTTGAAGCCTGTTGGGAATGACTATTGAGCATTTAACACATCTTTGGAAAAAGTGCCATTGTAAACAAGGCATGAATGCTTTGCCTAATGAAATTGACTATTGAAGATTGAAGGTGGAAGAATCAAGTTTTTACTGCATGTATTAGCTACACATTATTGTACACTGTGCATTATACACGCAGTAAACGTGTATACGTGTATTCATTACACAGAAATTATTTTCCATTTTATTATGAGCTTGGACAGATGAGAATGTACAGATACAATAATTTTAAATATACACACATGGAGGAAAAGAACAAGACGTCATAAAAAGGGTTATCTTGTCAATGTGCATTGTCTTGTGTCTTGAGTCTTGAGTTTTGAGCCTGGTGTGTGCTTCAAATGTTAATATTATCACGGAGATGGAATTGAATCATATTTTCCCCTGACTGCTTGACTGTGACTCCATACTCGACACTCGATACTCGATGCAGTTGCAAGTTGGATATTGATTGCATGCACTGTTTTTAAAATGGTGGTGATGATGAAGACGGTTTTCAATCACGAGAATTAAAAACGTAATTTCCAGCAACACATGTCAACAAACATGTAAAAATTACTGATCATTTATGGATGTTTTATCCCACAATGTAAAATACTCGTTTTATGGGTAAAATTTAACTAATCCTATTTATAATCTTGTGGCATTATATTGATCTGTAGGCGTTTATATTTTTTGACACAAGTTCAAATTTCAAGTCAAAGTGCAAATGTAAGAAAAGATCAAAAACCACATAGCTAAACTGTAAAGTATTACAAAATTTATTATGGGACATGCGACACGCATCGAGCATCGAGGATTGAGCATTGAATTTTATGTACTTGACTTGAGAATTGAGAACAATTGAAAAGTGCACATTGTGCAGAACAGAATAGAGACTAGAGACTCGAGACTCGAGACACATTTAGATACATGACAGAGGGAAATAAAAAAAGATGCAAGTTGCAGTGCATTGTGAAAGTACAAGTTTTATGCAGACACTCTGCACTCTGCCTTGCTAGAACCTAGAACCTAGAACACAAGGCACAAGGACAAAAGGAGGAGGACAAAAAGAGGAGATTGACGACACGACACAAGTCAATCTAATCTAGGAAGTAAGTGTAAAATAAATGAACAAAAGATCAAGCATCAAGAAAATGAGCAGAAGAGACAAGAGACAGAGTCAAAACTCCAGAAGAAGTCGAGAAGAAATAAAAAAGCAAAGTCTGTCGGCTGTTTTTCTTTTTACTTTATGTAGAATGTACAAGACGAGACAGACCGAGTGTTAGTTTTCTACCTCGGATGGTTGGTTGGTATTTTGGATTTTAGATTTTGACTTGGCAGACGTAAGCAAGTTGTGAGTGTTCGGTATCATTTTTGCTAGTAGCAGTCTCATCTCTCTCCTCTCTTCTATATTCATTTTACAGTCTACGTTCTACACTACAAATATTCCAATGAGCAATAGTGAATAGGCTCGTCAGCATTCAGCATCATCCTGCTTCTAGATTCTAGATGCTAGATTCTAGAATCTAGAGAATTAAAGGTAAAAGTGTTTCAATGTGCTTTTCTCTCTACTCTGTGCAGTGGGCGTGATTTGGCCGTATGTACATAAGATTGTAGAAAAGATAAAAGTTACAAACTTACAACTTTTCTAGATTCATCATCTATAAGTACACAATGTACAATGTACCAGAGAGCAAAAAGCAGAGAGCAGAGAGCACAAGATATACAGAATACCTCTGTATGTTTGTGTCTCCCTCGGAGTTTTTTTTTGCAGCATTTGCACATTCATTTCATCCTCTCTGTCCTCTATTCCTAATTCATCTCTCAAACTAAACAAGTAACAAGGATAAAAGACACTTTCATGTTTGCAAACTCCAAACTACAAAGTACAAACTACAAGCTCAGTGCTTTTTTAGCCTGTACAATGTACAATGTACACTGTACAGTGTACAGGATCAATCACATTTGTGCACAAAGTGCAATGTACAATGTGCCTGTATGTAGGATGTATTTACGTATTCACAAACTGCCAAAGGAATACGGAATACGTTTCTTTCCCAATCCTTTTTACTTGTTTCCCTTTTCCGTTCCATGTGGATTAGCATTCGTACGTATGAGTATTGACTATAGAGTATCAAGTATGAATGTAAAAAATAATTAAAGACGTACATATTTGTAGGTATCTAGTTCTTGTTATGTGATATCCGAGATGTGGGGATATAGATATAGATACACATTACACATAAATACACACACACAATGTTCCTAATTGGAAAGGAAAAGGATTCCGGTTAAACTTCTGATGTCATTTTATATTATTATATACTCTGTGATTCTGACTTGCTGGTCTCTGCTTCTCTGATTTTTGGTTCAGCTTCGTTGTGCACTTTACTCAGTGTGACGACGGTGTAAAAAAAAAGTTCAACTTCCAAAAGACATGAGACATGAGACATAGTGAATAGTACAAAGTACATATGGAATACATATGGGATACGGAGGAATGCTGTGGAAACTGAAATGAGTAAGAAAAAACTCTGCTAAGTAAAAGGCATTAGGAGGATCCAGGTAGGTTGTTAGTTGTTACATAATATTATATGTTATACGTATTGTGTCTTGTGTCTTGTGTGGTGACGAAGCGGTGCGGTGGCCGTGAGAATTGTGGTTCTTTTTGTCTATCATCTCTGTCTCATTTTCTGGTTCTGTCTGGTGCGGGATGATCAATTCTAAATGCTCAACATATGAAACATGAGCATAATTGTAGATAAATACAAACGGCATACACGAATACATGTACATGTGTATATCTTTGCGTGCTGCAATATTAAGTATTGTATTTCATATATCAGTATTTTGACACTGATTATGTTGAGAAGGTTGTGTGCTTGATACGCCGAAAGTTTGGAGTTTAGAGTTTTCCTCATCAACATCAACAAAACCAAGGTATCTCAGGTTCAACAGAAGACGGCGACATTTACATTTTACATATATTCTCAGTCCTACACTTAAAACTCAATGCTTACATAAAATAATACTGTATTATGCCTTCATTTGTTTATATAATACGAATGCTGATGATTTTTTGAAATAATACACACAAGTCACTGGCAGAGTAAAATGAAAAACAGTTTTGATTTCTCATACCATTTTCCTCATTTATTATATATTGTTTACTCACATGCAGAAACAATTGAAAATTTTTAGAATTTAAGAGCGGGAGAAACTCTTTCAACCATGTGGAAAAAACATTAGTGCCAACGTTTCTAGAATCCGATGAAGCTCATCCTCCTCACACAGTCAGAAAAGTTTAGTCCAATACCGTAGAAAGGCCCCAACAGTAAACAAATACCATACGTTTTGCATGATAT
>JAQGBH010005903.1:0-13416 GCA_034698265.1 Sminthurinus aureus | reverse complement strand
ATAATCAGCCGATTAATCGTTTCATTACTCACCTGGCCTTGCGGAGATGCTACGCCTACGAGGCCAATCCGGATCCAAGTCCAAATCAAAACCAAAATTCCGACAGAGATTTGAGAATTCCGTTGTTAAGTCTGGATCAATTTTTTACACTGATCTTTGAACAACTACAACATTTGGAGTATTTGGCACTTGACAGAATTCCAAGGGATTGGACCAGCGTAAGATGTTGTCAACTGATTCAAAGGACACGAGAGCGGCTGGAACTAGAACCAGAAATTCTTCCAAATTCAAGAGCAAGTCTTCGCACTCTCCTGTTCGCTCATGGATGGCTTAACATGAGAGATTGGCCTTTTCTCCGCTCATTTTTGAGTCTTTTCCCAAACCTGGAAAATATTTGGGGGATGAGTTTGAAATGTGGAGATGCGGTTCGGTTTAGTGGGAAGTCAAGGGCAATGAGGTCAATTATTTTGGAGGGCTCAACATTGACCTCCAAGTTTACAGAGGCTATTCAGGAATTTACAAAGTGGGTCAATAATCCTTCGTTCGAAGTGGAATTGGAAGAGGTCAAATTCAACCTCAATTTCTATTGGAAGCATCACAGTCAAGGTCACAGTGGGGCGAGGTCAGACATTTGTCAAGAATTGTCCGCCATCTTGGATTATCATCAGGACTCGCTAAAAACTCTGCTACTTCAACCACTGTCATTTTGGTTTCCCGCTCTTTTCCACGCCTTTCCCGTCTTTTCACAGGTCAGAAGTTTGAAATTGAATGGGAAACATATTTTTACCGAAACTTGGGCTGAAACTGAAACCGCACAAGTTGATGAAGAATCCTACGCTTTTTTTCCCCTAAACTCGGAAGCCGATGTGGATTTTAATTTGGCCCATCATTTTCCAAACTTGAACCATGTGAAAATATCCTGCTACTTTCCAAACCACTCAAGAACTACCCAGACACTTTTGAATTATTGTTTCCCGCCCACGAGAAATCTGGTTCACAAAGGAGTGCAAAAATTAGAGCTGGTTGATTTGGCCGGCTTGATGAATTCTGATGTGATCCAAAGATTTGCCTTTCTCTTCCCAAGTGTGACGAATTTAACCCTGAAGAAAAATGTCAGGGATCCACATTTTCAATCAGCACTTTCAGCTATTTGGCGGTTCTGGCCAAATTTGAAGGAGCTTCAGTGTAAATTGGTGTATAAAACGGAAGATGGGATGGATTTCGGCTTGAGGAATTGGGACTCTGCTGTTACTGGAATTAGTGAGGAAATTTGTGATGGGTTGAGGAGAAATCCTGACCAAGGATATCAACAACAAGTGGATTTGAATTCGCCGTCCATTTTAAACATGAGAGGTAAAAATTACAATAATTATTTCGTATTTTTTACTTAACATTTTTTACATTAAAAAAACAGCAGCATTTAAAACGAACTTTTCTTTTTCCTTATTATTTTTTGATATTTGTCTTTGAGTTTTGAATAAAAACAAAAATCAGTTTTTCTGCCAATAAATATAAATTATTTTTATTTTTATTATTATTTGCAGAGCTGAGAAAATTTTTCCTCGTTTTCACCACTGATTCTGCTGCTGCAAAGCAGGAGATTCAAACAGCTGTAAATAACCCCAATTGGCGGGGTTTCTTGTCTTGTGTTAGTTGGGATTATGGATTTAACCGGCTGCCTCGTCTGGAGTTCGTGGTCATTTTCGGAAAATTCTGCCAAAGTACAAAATACAAAAACGCACAACACTTTTTATTTCAACATAATTTGAAAACTATTTTCAAATGTCAAAATCAATTACTTTTTACTTTTTTATAATTTGTAAAAAAAATCGGGTTTTTATTCTTGTTTTTATCAGGATTTCGGGACCGTCGAGTTCTGGGCCCAATGCTGGCGTCAACGAGGACAAAAATTGTGGATGAGACTCCACCGTAAATTGTAGATTGTCGACATTTTACTTTTTTATTTAACATTTTAAAAATAATGACCACCAATCAGAAGTCACTTAAAAATTTAAATGAGGATGTCAGGTGCCAAATCTTAATGATAAATGATAAATAATGAATTATTAATGATTAAAATGATGAAATGATTAATTGTGAAAACTTGATAACGAGACTAAAACTGGTGAAATTTTCTCATAAAATGGCCATAATTTTTTTTAATTAATCCGAGTAGCATTAAAAGTTTTAGTGACATGACAAATTTAGCAGTCGAATAGGACTAGTTTAATGGATTCCTCATCAATTTTGTCGGTGTTGGTGTTTTCAGGGTCAGTAGGTAAAAGTTGGAGGCGTTGATGTTCAAGTTTCCATTCGTTCCATTTGGACCTGCGACCTCTGAAAAAATAAAGTAAAACCAGTTAATTAAAATATGAGACTCATTTAGATTTTGACTCGTGATAAATTCGCATATTATTTATTTGAATGAGAATATTTTACTGGAGCGCGCCGTAAATCCAGCCAAAGTAGATGCAGTACAAGAGGAAGATTCCCAAGGAAATGGCAGCTGAAACGAGCCGGTCCTTTTGAGCAAAAATGAATTTGATGAAAAACGCAACATTGAACGCCAACCCGATGAAAACGACGATTGTGAGGAAGAAATTTAGACCGCCAACAGCCACAACAGGATTTTGAAGAACGTACTGAAAAAATAAAACAAAAAAATGCCAATTCATTTCTCATATTTTGTGAAACTGGAGCTAAAACATGTGACAATCCTGAAAATTCATATAATTTTATGATTCATTCAGAATATTCAATTTACTTGATAAAAATGCGGGTCCACTCTCATAATTTTGAGTTTATACGCACTCTGACAAATTTCACACTCGTCCGTTTTTTTCAACGTCTTCGTCAGCCAAAGCTCAAGACATTTCAAATGAACAAGAGCACAAGAGCCAGAACACAAACACGGCGAAATCAACGAGCTACTTTTTTTATCTGCATGAAAATGAAAAATGAAAACAAAGTCAACATGAATTTTTGGATTTTAAAACCATTTCAAAATTTTTAAGTACTTTTTTGATTCATTTGAAATATTAAAATGTGGTGATTTTACCATCAAGACAAATTCTACAGACTTGCGGCTCAATTTCAATTCCAATTTCAATCGCATTAGCTGGTATTAATTTTTCCTGTAGATTTTGTGCAAGTTCTTCCACAGGTTTGTCTTTGAATTTTCTCAAACCTTTTTCCGTCACTTGACAAAAAACTGTGTCTACAGCTGACCCATCTTGCGGATTCGGATTCGGATTTGTAGATTCCATCGTTTTTTTGTTTCGTTTTTTTGTCTCCTCAAAACTCCAAACTCCAAACTGAAAACTATTTTACTTTTATGTGTATAAATTTGAAAATGTTTATTGCCCTCCGGTAGAAAATAAAACAAACGAGCTGCGTATACAGTGAACAGTGAACGGCAGACAGTGCACAGAATACAGCATTCAAGTGGATAAGAGAATTGTGTCCCATTTTCAAAATCTCATCTTCATTTTAGTGGGTGACGCAATGATAGGAATATGTCAGCAAAAATTGAAAAATGACATGTCAGTGGCATAAATTGACATAAATGGCAAAAATTGGTAAAAATGACATAAATGGCAAAAATGGCATAAATTGAAAAATGGCATAAATTGAAAAATGGCATAAATTGAAAAATGGCATAAATTGAAAAATGGCATAAATTGGCATAAATTGGCAAAAATGGCGTAAATAATGACAAACACCTTAGGTTTTACAGAAAAATCAAAAATAGTACATGAAACTTTTAGTGTCTTGTTGTTATAAACTTGCATAAAGTCTCAATGTATAACTTACAAGTTTTAAAATACTCGCTGAAATTGTACAAAATTTTTGAAAAATTCAAAATTTTCAAACTGAAATGTTTTTACTTGAGTAGCTTTCCTGCATGAATTTACCACAAACTGAGTAAACAAACACTTTTGACAAAGGAATTGACCCGACCAAAAAAAAAATTTCGATTTATGCTAGTTTATGCCACCATTTTTGCCACCCCTGGTTAATACCGGCTCCTACCATTGGGGTGAAGTTTTGGCTGATAAATTTCAAGAAATCTTTTATTGCTAAATTGGATATTGGACTGGACTACTAAGAAGACGACGGCTTTGGGTTACTCGCTGCTGTTTTACATATACTTGTATCGGTACAAGTTACAAGTGCAAGATTACATGTGTACAATATTAAAAATTCCACTATCAATCAAACCTCAAAACTCGACAGTTGACACTAATGTTATTTTCAAAATGTGTACATGTGCAAAAAAAAACAGAAAATGCACATGCAGATGAAATGCAGATCCGGGGAAAGGTGAAAGGTCATGAGCGATACACATGTAAAACGTAAGTCAAACGGCAATCAAGAAGCGTTTACCACTAATTTGTCATGTTTCTAGTTCATTCCACAATTTGATATCTCAATTATCACATAATTATCAATAATTACATTCGCAACTCTTCAAGTCACAAGTCAGTCTTTTATTCTTTACTTTATTCAAAGAGCAATTTCCAATGACAAAAACCTTATCAGAGGAATTGATAATACTCTAGTCTCTAGACTGTGGACTCTAGAATCTAGAATCTAGAATCTAGAATCTAGAATCTATAAAATTACAAGTAAAATTTACATTAGACTGGACGGAAAAAATTTTCATTCATAATAATTCATGTAATGTTCCTTTTATTTATTCTGTACTTTTCAAAACCAAGGGACGGTAAAGAACATGTAAAATGTAATAAAAGAGATGAACCGACTTGGGGGAAACTTCAACGTCTGTCAACTGTCAACGACTTTTGGTACGAACCAAACCGGCCGAATCGCCTTGTCTCAAAATATCTAGATTCTAGATTCTGGATGATCGATTAACCTTTTGGAAGAATTTGCCAATGAACCAGAGCCACCACTTGCTTAAAATTTACTATCCTGATTTAAAATTAATTATAGTACGTGTTTTGATTTTTTAACTGCTTCAAGATTCAAGGCCCAGAGCTCAGATTTCAGAGTCAAGTGCAAAAATTATAAATTGTCTCTCGTTTAAATATTATCTTGATATTTGATTAAGATATTTTGACTGTGATATTACATGTTTTTTAATCGGACAAAATTGTTAAAAATTATTGGGTTGGTTTTGGTTTGGATTTTGGATTGCATTTTATACTTACTGTTCATTATCCATTATCCATCCTCAATGTTGCTTAATTATTTTCGCCCCAAGCCAAGCTGCAATAATTGTGCATTCTGCATCATTCATTATTCATTATCAAGGTCGTTGAGAATAATTGAGAATGAAATGGAAAACTGAAATGAAATAAAAAATTGAGCAAAGGGGTTTTGATTTTTGATCCTCATTCTCACTCTCATTCTGCTCATAATAATTTCACACATCAAAGTCTCATTTTAATATTATTTATGCAATACAGCACATGATGAAAACACAACGCACAGTGGTATTCCAAATGTAACTTGTTAATTGTCAATTAAATGGGAAATGGACACTTGGACGTGTTGTGTGTTGTGTGTGCAGGAGATTTGCGAAACTGAGCTTAGCTATTATTCCGTATCATTGTTGTTGGTGGTTTCAGGGTCAACGGGTAAAAGTTGTAGGCGTTGATGTTGAATTTTCCATTCGTTCCATTTGAGCCTGTGAGCTCTGAAAAAATCAAAAAATAAAGCGAAACGAGTTAATTCAAACATGAATCTTATTTTAGAAAGCGAAATTTTGAGTCGTGATAAATTCTCATGTAATTTTAATTTCTATTTTGAGTTTTGAGTTTAATTTTTTACTGGACTGTGCTGTAGATCCACACAAAATAGATGCAGAAACTGAACAAGATTTCAAAGGAAATTGCAGTTGAGACCACCGCGTCCTTGTGAACAAACAGGAATTGGATGAAAAAACCAACTTTGAATGCCAACCCGAGGAAAATGACAATTGCTAGGATTAAATTCACACCGCCAACAGCAGCAAACGGATTTTGACAAACGTACTGCAAAAAAAGGAGGAAAAACATTAATTATTTGCTATTCATATTTTATGAAACTGCAGGTAAAAAGTTTGAAAATCTGTATCATTTTGATTCATTTAAATTTAAAACAGTTAATTTACTTGATAAAAATGTGGATCCACTCTGACAATTTTCAGTTTATATGCACTCTGACAAATTTCACACTCGTCCGTTTTCCTCATCGACTTTGTCAGCCAAAGCTCCAGACATTTCAAATGAACAAGAGCGCAAGAACCAGAACACGAACACGGTGAAATCAACGAGCTACTTTTTTTACCTGCATAAAAACAAAGTCAAAAGGAATTGGGATTTTAAAACTTTCAAAATTCAGAATTCAGGGCACTTGGGATTTTGACAATTAAATTGAGATCATTTTGTATTTTTACCCTCAAGACAAATTCTACAGACTTGTACAGACGCATTGTCAATTCCAGTCGCATTAGCTGGTATTAATTTTTCTTGTGGATTTTGGACAAATTCTTCCGCGGGTTTGCCTTTCTCTATGGATTTTTTCAATATTATTTCATTCACTTGACAAAATACTGTGGCCACAGATGCCCCACGTTGCAGATTCGGATTTGTAGATTCCATCCTTCACTTTTTTAATTTTACGTCCCAAAAACTGAAAACTCAAAAACTCTTTTCTATTTTCCCTGTGTAGGAAATTTAATGCGGATTTTGACAACGGTCTTCTCACTCGGACAGAAAATAAAATAAAAGAGAGCTGTATGCAGTTGACACTGAAGAGTGTACAAGTCAAGTTGATTAGGAGATTAATTGGGAGAATTATGATCCATTTTCAAAATCTCTTCTTCTTTCTACAGGGTGAATTTTGGAGTGTTGATGAGTAGCATAGGCAGGATGCACTTTGTGCTGATGTTGCTGTACGTGTCATGTGTGTGACAAACCTATCTTTATGTTTTTCACGTATCGTCTGTGATATGGGTATTATGCATATCACAGACGCTCTCGCTACATAGTTTTGTTGATCTATATACCGTCTTCTTCTCTTCTTAGCTGGTCAATGGATTATGCAAAAGAAGACACGAAGACGGAGCAGTAAAAATCATTCATAACTAAGAATCACTCTCGACTACTTTTGGACCTGTTAAAATGAATAATGAAATTGAAGAGGTGCCGCTGAGCGTGAGGCTTCTCAATCAATGTTTGTCTTGTCCTCCGGTAAATTTTCTCTTCAAACCAAACCACAAACTAAAAAATCATTTTTGAACTTGTACTTATCTTGATTATTCATTATTCATTGTTCCTGACTCATCTTGATTTACCACATGCAGATTCCAGATCTTCTCCAAAGTTTCCTGACACCATCAGAAATCCTTTCCTTAAGGGCTCTTTATACAATAAAATACATACTCTAACGCTATCAACATCCAAACCACTCAACGTATATAGATGAAATTTGCTTCAAAAATGCAGAAAAATCCGCTGCACAAAAGTCCGTGATTTCAAGCAAATAGACTAAATAGTTTAATTTAAATTAAATTAAATATCGTTAAATCAAAAAATGGCTATTTTGTACATGTTCATTTCTTCTAGCGCAAAAAACGGATAAAGTCGAAATCACGGACTTTTGTGCAGAAAAAAATTGTTTTTTTACGCATATACATATAATTGTGTGTTAAGTGGTTTAAAAGTTGATACCATTTAAAATTATCCCAATTAAAAAGTACAGTGAAGGCAGTACACAAACTATGCAACAGGGAACGCAGAGCTCATGAAAGTTGAAAGTGAAACATCTCATACATTTTTCCTTTTTCTCAATCTCTGCTTCCAGAGATTTTCATCTCTTCTTGAATTTCACACACATGGTATGTAGTATGTATATAACATGTAATGCGATTTTTTTGCAAATCGCATCATCAAAAATAGAATTTCTTTATGCTCGGGTGCGGAAATTCTTATTTTGAATGATAGAAATTCTAATTGGAATTTTTATTGATTTTTTATGATTCATGATCTTTTAATTTTTAATTGTGATAAAACTTATAGATATATATATACATACATATTACATATATTTTATTTGTTGATGATTTTATGCGTGTTTAGTAAAGGTTTGAGTTTCGTTTGAAGAGTGTTTTGGTAAAATCTGTGTAAGTGAATTTCCGTATTTTTGTATATATGTGTATTTGTGATTTGTGATACATTTTATATTTCCGCTATGTATAAGAACTGTGATTTGTAACTTGTAACTGACCTTTGACTGTTTCGTTTTTAAAATATACCGATTTCATAATATTAGGAGTAAATTTTAGAAAAAATTATGTCGTATGTACGTTTTGGTTAAAATTTTCTACACAAATGCTCCATTAGGAAAATTCATTACGATTATTTCAGAAAAAAAAACTTATTTGTTACTTGGAGAAAATGGTCTCGAGTAAGTAAGTTTGTGTACTTACAAAAACTTTACTTGCTTCTTGCTTACATAGTAACAAACATATATAACGTTTTTTTGTAGTGTTCAAGTAAGTAAGAAGTGAGTAAAAAAATTTCAGCGAAATTGGTTTTGTTAGTACACTCTTTTCAATATTGGGGCCAGAGTTCGAATCCACGTAGAGGTGTTTTGGAAAACTCGATTTTTATCAATTTTTTTGTATTATTTTTACTCTTTGACATTTATTTTCATTTTCTATGACCCAAATATTATGTAAAACGTATTTTTTCAGCAAACACAAATTAGTTTTGTTTGAAAAAGGACTTACTGCCTGTCAGGCAATGCTTATGTTCAGTAAATTTTATAGTAGTAAAAAGGTATAAATAAAAATTAACACTGAAAGTTACGAGTCTTGAGCCTTGAAACAAAATTTTTCCACGCAAAAAATTATTTGAACTTGAGATTTGATCTATTTCGCCCATTGTAAAAATTTTCGTTATTCTTGTTTCTTGAAAACTAGTCAGAAACTTTGAAGTCGGTTATATTAATCTCTACACATTGACCCTAGAATTTAATGTTTATACTTATTTTGACCTAAGGGTAAATGCAATACTTAGTACTATAGTTAACTCTTTGGTACAGAAATGTCAGTTTGACCAAATTTAGGCTGAAATTATGGATTAGATGAAATGTTGAGGTCTCACGAAATATTTCTCAAAAATATGTAGATTTTTACAAAATCTTGTTGCTTCCAAGCAGAAATGTTAGCTTTTTATTTCTCCAAGTCATAAAAAAGTAAAAACTAAAGCAACATTATGATGCACCTATTTTTATATTCTGAAAAAAATCGAAAATGTTGGTAAATAACATTAGGCGAAACGTACATACGACAGTATTATGCATAAACAAGGGTTTGGTTAAAGTTACAAGGGTTAAGCACTTCAAATTTCTAATCGTGCTTTTGTTATCGCAATCTATATTACATTATGCTCTAAATCAAAATTTAATTTGTCTCTCTTTTAGTTTTCGTCATGCCACCACCCAGCAAAAAAACAGTTCAACGAAGGAAAGCGTTGATGAATGCAAGGCCACGTCGTTGGGAGGGACAATTGAGGATGGTAGAAACGGATTCCAATCTTCTGCAGGATTCTTCTTCTCAGCCTTCGAATCTTCCCATCATTCGAAAAGTACCTTTTTCATCAAGTTCAACTGCAGCTAGTTCAGCTATACCGAGCACGTCATCATCATGTTCAACCCTCGGACTTCAACCATCACGTCGTCCACCAATCTGCTCATCGTCAACTGCGGCAACGTTTGGGACATCCACACGATTTTCAATCACAAGGCCATCACCAGAACTTCTTCAGCTGCCCCCTCTCTGCCCTCGGACACTGACACCTATGGCAACGACTCTTCTAACTCCACAATCCGGCCCTTCAACAAGTTTTCCATCGGATACAGACACCTTCACTCCATGCTGTGATGTTCAACAGGAAGAGCCTACAACGTTGATTACACCTCCCGATGAGCCACAGGACGAAGACTTGATGTTTGAAAATCAGCCAATCATTAGGAAAAATTCTGAAGCGACAAAGGGATATCCTGCATCAAAGAGGAGGAAATTATTTCCACAGTTTCCACAACCACTAACAGAAGCAGCTATTGAAAGACCGTCACCACGAGATCACACCACACCACCACCTCGAGAAGATGAATCATTTGAATGGCCTCTGGAAGAAACTCCTCCTCCACTGACAGTAGTTTACAAGTCACCATCACCTCCACCAGCACCGAAAACGCCAAAAATGAAAGGAAAAGCAAATCCAACAGGACGACGGATGTTCACCGTAGATAGCGTCATTGGTGCAATCAACACAGGTGCTCAACATTCAAGGAGCTGCAGAAATCCAAACCTACAATGGTTTTCGGAGTCACATATTGCCGGACTGGAGTCACGATTCAACGTAATATGTGATACTTGCAAGGAAGTGTTTTCATTCAGCAACGACGAGGGAGAAAAATCACTGCCTGCAAACGAGTCTGCGATTTGGGCAGCAAATTCGGCTGGACAGGGATACAGATCAACTGACGTCAGCCTTTCCTGCTTCGACATCCCCTTCATGTCAAACAAGAGCTTTTTGAAGATGGAAGCGGAATTTCAGGATAAAATGCACGACATTTGGGTTGATCTTTTGAAGGAAAACGGACAGATAGAAAAGAATTTGGCTATAGAACGCGGACAAGTCAGTGCGGATGGAATTCCGTATACATACGTTTGGGGAGATGGACAATGGGGGAAAAGAAGCTTCAATCAAAGAGGAACAAGTCTATCTGGAGCAGCAGTAATCTTTGGAACACTGAGCAAGTTACCTTTATTCATCGGAATTAGAAACAAGTTTTGTTACGTTTGTTCAAGATACACTAGAGCCAAAACCACCGTTCCTGAACACAAATGCTTTAAGAACTGGGATGGATCCTCAAGTGCAATGGAAGTGGATGGGATCGCAGAAGCGTTTAAGAACAGCATTGAAACGCATGGAATCCGATATACTGGCTACATTGGAGATGGAGACTCGGCGGTAACACTAGCAATCAAGCTAATATACAAAAAAACGGATAATAACATCATCGTGGAGAAATTTTTTTGCATCAACCACTTAATCCGAAGACTCAACACTAATCTTCTCGCCTTGCTCGCACAGACGGTTTATCCACCATACCATCGGAATATATTTCAGAAAGTAGCAAATACCTTTGGAAAACTCTGCCACTATCTTATTGCTGAGCACTCAACTTTAAAACCAGGAAATCCTCAGCAGCTAAAATCAGACATCATGAACATCATAAACCATATTTTTGGGGACCATACCAATTGTCAACCTTATTTTTGTGAAGAAGGAAGGACCGTAATTCCTGAAAAGTATCGAAAGAAGGATAACAACGGAGAACGTCTCAAGCAGCCAATTCCACTTTCTCCAGACTTAATTGTTGTTCAAGGAACGCCGCTGTGGGCAGCAGTTTCGGAACTCCTTCGAAAGTTATCAGGATTTTCAATATCACTTCTCCATGGATTTACAAGTAATATTGTGGAAAGTTTCAACGGTACAATGGCCAAGTTCCTAAACGGTAAACGACCCAACTGCTTTGGACGTGGCTCGTATAACAGGAAAGCAGCAACAGCAACATTTGCCTTTCAGTTTGGTTATGGGTGGATGGCAGAAGCATATCGGAAAATGAATAAGAAGTCTCCCAATTTACATTTCAAAAGAACAGAAAAGAAAGGACAGAAAGAAAAACAAATGCAGAGAAGACCCAAGTCTCGCAAGCGATTGGTATTCAAGGATACATCAAAAACTCCTCGTTTCTTCAGCCATCGAAAAGCACTAGGAGATATTAATTATGGGCCAAATTGCAATCAAGACGACATGTATACGGACGAAGAAATGAAAAAAGCAGTACAGCAACACGTTCAATCTAAAATGGTCAAGGGGGAAGAACAATTAGCAACGCATCGAAAGACGATTGGACAGTTTGAAAATCCTGTATTTCGTCAAATCAGAAAAACGTTTCTCACCGCAAGTAAAGCTAAGGGATACTTCAAGATGCGAGATTCTACGCCAAACGTCAAGTTGCTGGATGATCTTCTAGGTGAATCTGAAGAACTAAGAACAGAAGCTATTCTCTGGGGCAAAGAACACGAGGATGATGCAAAGAAACTTTACAAAAAGATGACAAAGAATAAGGTACACGAATCTGGATTTTGGCCATCACTGGAGTTTCCTTATGTTGGAGTTTCACCGGATCTTTTAGTTGGAGAGACTGATGACGACAATGAAGGAGGATTGGCTGAATTTAAATGTGTGTTTATTGAAAGAAACGGATTGCCAATCGACGTCTGTCGACGAAAAGGGACGTTCCTGCGTGCTGAATTTGAAAAGGATGGAAAAGTCAAGAAAGTAGAGTTGCTCAAAAATTCAGACTACTATCATCAGGTTGTCATGCAACTACATGTCACAGGTAAAAAATGGAATGATTTTGCAGTTTGGACACAAGGACCATTAGATGATCAAGGAACGCCCGCGACTCCAGACGGACATCTCCTTATCATAAGAATCAATCGAGATGAAGAAACTGAGCAACTTTGGAACCAAATGTTGGACAAATTCAAAAGGCTCATCACTGAAGACATTGTTCCGGAATTACTTGACCCAAGATATGAACGAGGAATGGGGTACAGGCAACCACCAAAAAGACTTGCTGCAATTGAAAAGGTTGAACAGGACAAAAGGAAACGGGAGGAAAAGAAATCACAAGCAGTACAACAACCTGATGCTAATCCACAACCGTCAACACTCGATGCGCCAAAAGTCGCAAGGAAAACCCGAAGCAAACCACCAACAGTAGCAAAAGCCCAGGATTTAACCCGGAAGGCGAAGGGACAGAAGACATTGTCTAGGATTGTACGTTCGTCGATGAAGAAACAACAGGATGCTTCTCAACCAACTCAACCCAAACCAAAGGATCAAGATGAACAACCGGCAGTGAAAATCATCCAAAGGCGTTCAACAAGACTGCAGGAATCTACAAAAGCAGCTACGGAATTTGTAAGGAGGAAATCAAGTAGACTTCTAGCATCATCAAAAGGAGCAGAATAGGACCAGACGACATATATATATATATGAGCTGGACACTGGAACTGGTATTGTATTATTTATTAATTTTTTGAGTATCGTGATTTGTAAAATAGAGTTTTTCCTCTAAAGTTCGAGGTTTTTTCACTCTATTTATTTTGATTTTATTGTTACTTGGTTTCCATTGAACCAAGATTGTGTGCACGGTGTTTTAATCTTTGATATTTGATGAATAAATCTCTTTTTATTTTCCACACTTTTATCTTTTACGAGTATCCGATTTATTTAGCATTATTCTCATAGATTTAGATTTGTTATAGGGTTAACTGGGGGATCTGTGGTTTTGAGGTAACTGTGGCGAACACAAATTTAA
>JAQGBH010005902.1:0-13417 GCA_034698265.1 Sminthurinus aureus | reverse complement strand
ATAGCCATTTCTCTTAGGCAGAGTAATAGCCATTTCTCTTAGGCAGAGTAATAGCCATTTCTCTTAGGCAGAGTAATAGCCATTTCTCTTAGGCAGAGTAATTGCTACTTCTCTTAGCCAGAGTAATGGATACTTCTCTTAGCCAGAGTAATGGCTATTTCTCTTAGCCAGAGTAATGGATATTTCTCTTAGCCAGAGCAGTGGCAAGTAAAACATGCCCGTCATATGACGGGCAACAAAACTTCTCAAAAAGGATTATTATGTTCACAAATTTTGGAGTTTTAACTCTAGATATATAATATTTTAACTCTACGTTTTATGAAACGGTGGATTTTTTGTTCAGAATGCACCAAAACCACAAGAAACAGAAGTAAATTCGTGTCATAGTGTCAGCAGGATTTTCTTGCCTTTGATTGATGTGGGCGTCAAAGGGACTTACATTTGCACGGCTACAAATTCACAGGGAAAAGCAACTGCCAGTATGAAAGTCGATTTGAAATACCTGGGTAAAATTCAGCACAATTTTTGTAATTATTGAAATCACCTATCCATGGCGTTTGAAAACCATACCGTTTCAATATACTGACATCACATATTCAATGAAGAGCCGTAATTATTTTTCATGATAATGTTAATGAAACAGTAAACAAGTCGATGGTGGCGATTGTGACGTCGTCCATTTTGATTTTCGTCGGCTTCTCGCTCATCACAGTTATTTTGTGGAGAAGATACCGAGGTTTGAAAAAAGCGGTGAGGGATTTAACTCCTGAGAAAGTGGAAGAATTTTGCTCGGGAAGTCGAACTACACATCCGGACGATCCTCTCGCGGCAATTTATGCACTTGCGTATGATTCGTCTCTTGAAGTTCCCCGAGAACTCATCGAACTTGGTAAATATTTTACAGTTCATGAAACAACTTTAACGAAGAACTTTTTACCTGCTTTTTGAGATGCATATCAAATATGCATATTAAACGACCAAGTGTTTAAATTCAATGTTTTGTACATTGTACATTGTACGTGTAAAATGTATTATAGATGAGACGAATATTTTGGGTGCTGGAGAATTTGGATTAGTGAGACCCGGTTACATCAAGGACGATTCGGGAGAAGAAAAGAAAAAGCTGGTTGCCATTAAACAAGCGAAACCAAAATCGAAAGCGGAGGATTTTAAAAATATTCTATCCGAAATCAAAGTGATGTCACATTTGAAACAACATGAAAATGTCCTCCAAATCCTCGCCGCTTGCACAACCAGCATCAAAAAATGTATGGCAAAAATGTTTTCTTACATTTCGAACAGAAAGTACAGAAAGTCCTAAAAATACTTTATAAGCTTGGTTATCGGTATTTCTAAGATTTTTTTTAAAAATTAGGTCAAGTTTTGGTGGTGATGGAATTTTGTGAAATGGGAGACTTGCACAAGTATTTGAGAGATCGAAAGTACATTTTTGAGGACATTTTTACTGCCTGTCCGGATCCGGATTCTGGGTACTTTGCTTTTCTGTTCTACTTCGAACTTGTTATCCGTATTGAGTAATGAGTAATCTATTTAAGTATGAAATTGTTGTGGTTTACTGGATTAATTAATTAAAGCTACTCATCTGTCTCTACAATAATGGCGGACAAATTTTCCACTCACACCCTCGTCGACTTTTCTCTGGGAATCGCCAATGGAATGAGCTACTTGAGACAGAAAAGTAATCTTCCTTTTTACTTAAATTACTTTGACTGTCGTTCAAAATTCAAATCACTGGAAAAATGGAATGCAGTTTTTAAACGAAGAATGATATTTTTCATCTCAGATGGTCCACGGTGATTTAGCAGCGCGTAACGTTCTGCTCACGAAAACACTGGAAGTGAAAATCAGTGATTTTGGATTCAGTACTCACCTCATAAATTATGCTTCCTACACTAAAAACGAACAGGTCTGCAGTCTGTAGTTCCTTTTCATGTTTAATTATCACCAATTTACTCATACTTTTTTACATATTTTGATGGTCATTTGAATTCCAGTTTGTCTGGTTCTTCCATATCTTTTTTATGCATGACTAAAGCCTTCTAAATTCTACATTTTTTTCAGATGGTGATTCCATGGCGATGGTTCTCGATTGAAGCTTTAAAAGAAATGAAACTGTCCTTCCAATCGGATGTGTGGGCTTTTGGTGTTTTGCTCCATGAAATATTTACAATGGGCGAATTGCCGTACGCTGGAACCGATTTGAGTGCGGGCTTCGTTCAAGATCTTGTGAATGGAAAACGGTTGGACAAACCGAATTACGCCAATGATGAAATGTATGAAGTTTTATCGTCAATAGTTTTTCTTTCATATGCACTCTACAATCTAAAACATAAACATAAAGTCTCGTAATGGTAGTCAATATAGCAGTTGAAAATGTAAAATGTGTATTGTTTTTAATCTTGTAGCTATGACTTGATGACGGATTGCTGGCGGAAGGAGCGGAGTGAACGACCTTCGTTTCAAGAAATATATGATCGTCTTCTCCTCGTTAAAAATGGATTAAGTTAAAAATAAGTGTACCATTTTGCTTTTTCTCCTAATGAAAATCATCATGTATTTTTGGTTCCTATAATATATTATTTATTATTACCAATAATTGTAATTATAAAATGAAGCTTATGATAGTTAAATTATAGTAGCGTAAGGATATTGTTTATTGTAGTTTACTATAAAATTATGATAAAAGTTGAGTAGTCCAGACTCTAAAACGTTGTCATCAAACGGCATATTAAATGAATTCAGGTAGATCATGCATCATGCATCATAATACTGTGTAGGCGTCTGCATTTTTTATAAATATGTTGAAATACTCCATAGTATAACAAATAAAAGTATATATACCTACACATGAGCATAATATGATTTAAAGTTTGAGAAAACCCAGCCACGAGCAGCAAGTTTGAAGCTGAGAAAATCGACTTTGAAACTATTTCTCTCTCTGTGTGTGCTTCTTTCAGCTAAAGCAAATTTAACGTATTGACATTAGTGAAATTCCTTTCTCATTTCTTTTGTGAAATGACATTCTTTGACTTTTGATAAAAAGTACAATGTGTGTGCTAGCCTTCTAATGTCCGGTAGCACAAGTTGATACGTTTTAAATAATACTAATTTTTTAAAAATATTTCCAATTAAGTTAGGGCTTTGAAATTTTCAGGGTAGATAGTTCTTGAACTTGGCTACTCGAATATTATGTAAGTCATTTTCGGCGCAAAATGCTCGTGGCTGGGTTTTCTCAAACTTAAACTCATTTGGGCAAGAAATAAAAGGAGCTTTCCATCCCTCTATTTTACTTTAGCTTCTGGATAATGGACTCTCTCATTTTCTCCTGTCGCTTTAAATTTAGTCCTTTTTATTTATTTTGCCTCAAGAATCTACAGCATGTTTCAGGTTATTCATATCTCACTTCACGTGTTGTCTCAGCGGTTTTCCTCTCACTCTCATACACAATAACAGGATAATACGTATTACAGGTAACAGTGAATATATTATACACGCTAAATACTAGAGTAAAAGACTTTTGGATTCTCACATCATTTTCCACAATATATTTTCCTATGGAAAACAATAATAATTTCAATTTTAAACGTATTATTCATGCGTGTTAATGTAATTCTATAATATATTATTAGCTCATGTACAATGGAACCGATTTCTAAAATCCGGAAGTGGGATGAAGAGGAGGAAGATTCATCTGAAATATCAGAAAAACGTGCTCGAGTGGACTTTATCACAGAAAAAGTTGATGGAGATATGAAATTTGTATTTGGTGAAGTAAGAACCCGCGATTTTTGAATTTTCTTGCATTTATCCTTGATTTTTCATTTATCACAAAAATTCATTGTACAAAAGATAAAATATAAAACTGTTTTTTTATTTATTTTTTGTGTTGTTTTCAGTTGTTAACTAACATACTAAAGAGTTTACGTACTTCAGATCTGTTTCATCACACCCGTTTAGTTTCAAAATCCTGGAGAGATGAATCAACATACATTCTTCTTCAACGTAAAAGTCTCAAAACTTCCTTCAAGTATGATGGAGAAAAAAAGAGGTTCCTGCTCACATTAGCCCGGCAACCTAGTGAAGATAATAGTGAAAAAACTCTGGGTCAACTATCAAAATTGTTAAAATCTCATCCATTTCCACATCCATTGAATAATTTTCCAAGCTGTTCTTTCCGTTTTGAAACTGGAAATTTTAATTGTCCACAAGTTCTAGAATTTTTTAAAGTGTATGGGAGAAAAGTTCGGAATTTGACTGTGGATGTTCATGTAAATTATCCCACTAGAAATGGAACCCTCAAGAAAAAGATATTTAATTTGACTCCGTTTTTAGAATCCTTACGATTTTATGACTCTGAACCGCACAAAGCATGGACATGGATAGATGAAACTAACTCTAATAGTGTTGATTATAATAAAAATGAAGATGAGAATAAAAAGGGAACAAATTCAAATTCAAGACCTCAACTTCCCTGTCTAAAATTTCTCAAATTTGGCTGGTCAGTTCGGAAAGGGCAAAGATTTTTGTCCATCTACCAAGAAATCCGACCGCTGGCACCTCAACTCAAAACAGTAGTAATTTCTAGTCTAGAAGTAGATGAAGTTAATCCCTCCCTTCGCCAGCTGTCTGTATCCTTTGGACTTAAATTACAAATAAGGGAAACTAAACTCCAATTTTTTCGTCCTAATTCCTGCCCACCCGAGGCCATTCAAAAGGCTGCAGAGGCTAATTTACAGTTTCAAAATTTAAAATTATTTGGATCTTTGGAACAACCAACTTTTGACTATTTAAAAAGGACTCGACCAGCTATCTCGAGAATCTTGGAAAATACAAGAGAAACTCTGAGGGAAATTGATAATTGTACTATTGAATGTTTTAATCTTCTCAGTCTCTGTCCTTTGACATCTGGATTTTTTCCAAAACTCAAGACACTTTCTCTATCCTTTTTCAATTTTGAACATGGACCGATTCACGATCAAAATCTAAATGTATCTTCATTTTTCCATAGAGAACATCTAAACCCAAATCCCAATCAAAATCAAAATCAAGATTATTATGATGCTGCTCACAATCTCAATCTCCATTATAATGATGATGAAGAATTTCCAGTTGCTCCTTTATGGAGAAATCTAAGTGATGTTGCTCCAGCTCTCCAAAAAATTTACTTGAGATTATTTGACGGAGACTGTGAATCTTGGCTTCCCTTTCTTGATCAAAGTTCTGGTTTAAATTTAAGTGTAAAAGAGCTCATCCTGTCAAATTTATGGGATTTGAGTACTCTGAGAAAATTAACAGATACTTTTCCATCCCTTGAAACTTTGAATGTGAGTGGTATTCAAAGGTTTCAAAGTACTCGGAAAATTTCAAGTGTGGAGGAATTAGTCTGTTTGATTTTTTCATTAGACAAAAAGACGTCTAAAGATGAAAATCCATTGCATCTTCTCAATCTCAAACGTAAGAAATAACATTTAATGATATTATAATAATTAAAATAATATTTACTGTATTATTTATTATTATCGGTTTCGTGTTTATATAAAAACATTTTTTAACTAATACTTTTTACTTTTTTTTATTCAGGTTTGAATATGCTCGCCATGTCATTTGCAACCTGTCCAGGACAACTGGCATCAACCTCAAAGAAAAAGACTGCCGAAAAACATTCCAAATTCCAATGTGTTCTATTTGATATGACTGGTCCTCAAAACTATCTATTTAATCCAAAGAAAAAAGTCTATTTAAAGAGCAGGAGCTCGGATCTATTTTTTGGTAAGGATTAATGAAAAAAAAGCTTGATTTTCGAGAAAATCAAGCTCTTTTAAATTTATCATAAAATATTAGTATAAAAAAATAAAATGTCTAATAGAATTTCAATTGTTTTGCTAATTTTTACAGATACTGAAAACGTCAATTCACCTTTTTCAACACGTTTGTGGGTGAGTGTCACTTGTGACGAGCATAATCCACTTCATCAAATTCAGTCATGATATGATAAAGATCCATACGCACAAAAAGAAAATGAAATGATCAACTATCAACTAGAGTTGAGTTTTAGTGCTGAATTTCTATTCCTGTACTTTATTTACATGTACAAATGAATTGTGTCACAATGTTTAAAATTATTATTACTTTCTTTGTTATTCTTAGAATTTTATATTTTACTAGCAAAAATAGATGACTGAAATCTACATTTAATTTCTATACTTGTAATATTTTATTTTACTCAAGAACGTTAAAGACTGAGATAAAATGTACCAAGTTTTCCATTTTACCTTTTACATATTATTCACATATTTTGTAAAAGTGCATTTTTTACGAATGTTTTCTACTTTGTTAATATTTTATTGTAAAAAATTCAAAACTTGTATATTTTTGTATAGTTTTGTGACCGCAAATAAAAGCGAAATAAACAATATAAAACTGTTTTGAAAAAGATATAAATGAGACGCTGATTTCAGATTTCAGATATACCGATTTCCATTCAGTAATGAAGTGATTTTTCAGTTTGATTCTGATGCTCTGAGTTGAAACATGAAGATGAGGTAGGTCATACAAACTGCAACAGTCTATAAAATAGTAATGGAAAATGAATAAACAGTAACGAAAATTAGTATTATCGCACAATCACTATAGTTTCTACAATTTTCAATCAGTTTACATAATGTTTTGGGGGTACCGATGCTAGAATATTATGATCCACATCAAAAATATCACAAGCAGTTAATTTCCATCTCCAACTCGTTATCCAGTCAAGAAGGCGATCAGTCTAGTTGTCACAACATTTTTGAGATTCAGAGTTTTAGCAACATGAAATAAAAGTCATTTAAAAAAATAACTGCAAAAAATGTTATTTTTTATACATACCGGACTTGTGAGATGAGACTCTGCATTTTCACGATTAATGATGTTTTCACAATTTTCCTGCTGCTTTTCAATCTGTTGAAATTGATAAAGTAAAAATTTTAATTTTAATTAATGCATAAAAAATGAAGCGTTTTTTAGTGTTGAATTTTTGTTTATAATTTTAGTCAAATTATGTTAAGTTAATTTACCGATTTTTTCATAAAATTCCCGACTCTGGCCAGCAATCCCACAATTAAAATATTACTGGCGAGATCAACTAGATTTTTGGGTTGTTGAAAGAGAACTGCCGTACAAAAACTGCCAACTATGCTACAACCTGAATTGAGCAGTAGAAGAAGTGCATAAATCCCAGTAATTTTTGAATACAGTCGAAAACATTCCTTCAACTGTACGAAATTCTCGTAAAGGAATTTCCTCTCTTGCACACCGTGTATTTGATTTTTTAACTGGTGTATTTTTTGAAAATCCCAGGTATTTTGAACTGCGTTCTGTACATTTAAACAAAGTTGTTCATGAAGGTCAACCAAGCAAAAGCCAACAAGGCAGCAAAAGAGAAGTGTATATGGATATGTAAAGAAGCCACAGGCGTCGGCTAGCTGAACCACTACTCTAGTTTGAAATTTTGTAATTGGAATGAAAAAATGTACTTTAGGAATCTGATCTTCAGGTACATCAAAATTGGTGGACAAGGAAGTGATAATGTAGGAAATGGTGGTTGCAGCAATGATGAGAATATAAAGTGACCTAATAATGACCTTTTTCCAATTCTTCTTCTTGCTCTCTATCGAAAGTATCAAATTTCCCGAATTAACGGGTTCAAAAGTTGTGGATACATTTATAATACTGTGGGCTAGTGTCAAAATGTCCTTGTATAAAAACAGGGTTACAACTCTCAGGAAAATTTCTGCAACTGATTTTACATAAAATTGAGTGACAAGACTAATGTGTGAAGAAAGGTATTTACTTTGAGCCAATTTCTCAAAAGAATTACTCCACAACATGTCACATATTGCAAAACTATAGATGATGGGAATTGAAACACTGATTAAAATATTAAGCCCCATTAAAATTTTCCTCTTTGTATGAAATTTACTTTTTGAATTTGATAAAACTTCAGGGACGTTTTTAAATTGGAGTATTGAAATTCCCATTGGAATTAGGCCACTAATCCAGCCAAAAACTAGAACAGTTTTTATTAAAAAATTATTAGGCATTTTATTTGTTTTTTTTTTACAAAAATTGTTTCAGATTTAAAGTGTCAAACGGAGGTTACGAGTTTAGCAAAAGAGAGTGTATCTCATAAAAACTCGAGAAACATTTTGCTGTCGTCCGTCAAAGAATAATGTCACGCAATTCAAATAAAGGAAGCGTGGAACCTAATGGAACCTATATGCTAAAAACTACCTATTTTGTGTATTGTATACGTAGTAATCAAAATCAAATTATGACGAATGTGATAAAGAAAGAAAGGACAATTTTCTTTATGAAATTGGAACAAGTTAATGGATTACAGCCAAATTGATTTTTCTCTAATGTTTTGCGACGGTTTTTGAGTATCACCACATGTGATGGTTTTATTTGACCTACAAAACATGTACAACAAATAAGTACCAATGTATTAATACCAATGTAAATAAACCCGGTAGAAATTTTCGATGAATGTTTGTCGGCGCGACTTTTGAACGTTAACAGTAAAAATTTATTCAAAACTTGAAAACTTGATATAAAATATACTTTAAAATCTACTGCCTACAAATTATAAATTAAAATAGTAATGGAAAACGTAAACTTGAAAACAAAACAAAACAACTGATACGGCCAAAAAATGCTACGTTCCTCTTTTACAAATTTCCCATGGTCGTTTGTTGTAGCAAACAGCAATAATCAGACAAGCGAGAAAAAAACATGCGGTTACTCCGGCAGCCAATTCAAATAGAAGGAGGACATTCTGCACTGTTGATGGTTTACTGCTGATTCCTTTCGGAGATTGTGCAGTTACTGGTGAAGTTGGAATTAGAGTAGGATTTGACTTGGATCTTGGACGAACTTTAAAGTTCTGAAGAGGCATTATTGACACCTTATTCTGAAGGTTGAAATTCACTGAAGGATCAAAATTCGAGAAATTTGATGCCATTGAAGAAGAAGAAGAAGAAGAAGCAACTTGCAACTGTAGAGGTGAACTGAATTTAGAATGATTCGAGTTCAAAGTATCACTCACAACTGAAGACAGCTGATGCGGGAAACTTTGAACGCTGTAGGCATGAAGCGATAAAAATATTCCAGTTATCGAAAAAACGGTGCCAAGCCGAAGTGGTTTCCTTTGATTGAGTGTAATCATCATGTTTATTTTCTTGTATTGACTATCGACTCTGCAGTTTCTTCTTTGTGATTTAACGTCTAAATTCTAAGATTTGAATGTTTGCACTGTTAAAATTTCCATCATTTTGTTTAAGGATAAAAATCATCGTGATGAAACAAAAGTGCTGAAAAAATTTTTAAATTACCTTTTTGCCGCTTTTTTTTGTAGTGGAAATCAAAATTTTCAAAAAACTTGTACAAAAGAACATGTGAGTAGAATTCCCATCAGCATTTAATTGTACATCAACACCAATTGAAAAGCGTTTTCATTGACATTTTACATGAGAGAACAATTATATAAACTAAGAGACCATGGCAACAAAAAGGTCAAATTTTTAAAACATTATGTGTATGAGCTATGACTTTTGCCAAAAAAGTTTGATTCGAAAAAACTCTGACATGTAAAAAATATCTGAAAAAGTAAATTTTATTTGATTGCCGTAAAAATGAAGTCTTTTGTTTGTCCTGTACATTTTTTTATATAAATGCAAAGTATTTAGTATTTTGAGGAAACCAAGAAAAATCAAGTTGAATAAATTTTTCCAATTTTTAGACAATGAATTTAAAAATTCGAAGTCTTGTTCAAAATGTATGTTGATGTTTGATCAGTTTCTCTGCACAGTCGATAAACCTTACGACACGATTATAGAACAGCACGTGATACGTCTTTGATAAATCCTCCTGTAAAAAAATAAAATTTCCATTCGCATGACATTCATTTATCCACTTAAAATGAAAAACAACTTTTTTAAATATATTCTACATTTTTTGGTTAACTTTTGCCTCACGTCATTGTCAATTTTATTGAGAGCATATTTGATTCCATCTGCGGATGTATCATTAATCGGATGAATTCCAATAGCAGCTAATCTCTGGATAATTTGGGTTTTGAGTTTCTTTTCATCCTCCGTCTCCATCTTGTTCCTCACACAAGTTAAAAACTCTTGAGGATGAGCCAGCATGCCGATGAGACGGAAACGGAGATTTTCTGGAAGTTTTGCGAATTTAACTAGAGGGACGTTAGCCAACAGCAAAGCTGTGCTATTGTTATTGGATGATGAACTTGAAGTTTTACCTTGAACATCTCCATAAAATGTGATTCCACAGAAAATTTCGAACAAGACAACTGTCAAACTCAACTTCAAATGAACCATTTCTTTGCTCCCAGGTTTCTGCACAAAAACACATGATACCAATAAACTGCCACTGCATTATTTTTGAATATTGATTGCTGAAGGACTTTTAAATTCTAAAGTGAGAGGAAAATCAATAAACTATAATGCTTGTCAATTTTTCTATTTTCATCGCTTGAAAGTACCTACATAAAATTGAAATGCTATGCATTTATTGAGGAAGTAGTAGTGAAAGCGCAAACTGTACAAACAAATAAGCAGTAAAATATATGTGCCTATTTTTATGTGAAATTCAGGCGAGACAGAGTTTTATTATGTTTTTCTCCTCGAGCACATTTTCTGAAGTTTTATAATATTTTTGACTGGAGATAAAATTCCATATTAAACGTAATATTCATGTTTATCCATGTTTTGCCGTAATATAATTTCATAATTTATGATATTATTTTTGGGAAATAAATCATTTTAGGTCTCGTATGAATTATGAATGCAAAAAAATAAACACCAAATACTACGGATTTTTTAAAAATTCATGTAGGAAAATATTGTTTATTTACAATAATTGTTTTACTTTGGATTTGTACAAAAATTGGACACTTTTGGCACTTTGGAAAAGGTCATGTCATGATGATGTTAGATTTTGATTGGAGACTCTACTATTGTTTACCAGATAGCTCTGCCATAGTGAGCTTGAGGTTGAGGAACACAAGCAGTCTTTACAAGTTTCTCAACATATTGGATTTGAGGAACAACTCGGTCCTATTTTTACATGGATCAAAAAAAATTAATTCAGTATTACAATAAAAATGATTTATCGTCTCTCTCACAACATGTGGTTTAAACTCGGGACTTTAATTACCTTGTAGACGATTTTCTCCTGGATGACTGGAACATGTTTCTCTACAACACGATCAACTGGGACATGCTGTTTTTTAAACATAAAAATATGGAATTAGATAAAAGTTTGTTAAAATATTGTACAATGCATGATTAATTATTATACAATTTAAAATCGGTAAAGTTATACATATCTAGAAAATAGAGGAGAGAGACAAACCTTGTAAACAATTTTTTCAACTGGAACTTCGATTCTCTTTTCGATATATTTGACAACTTCAACTGGAACTTCCACTTTCTTTTCTATGTATTTGACAACTTCAAAGGGAACTTGGACTTTCTTTTCTACAACTTTTACAACTTCATATGGGACTTCCTTGACTACAATTTTTTCAACTATACGGTCAACTGGAATTTCCTTTGTGATGATTCGTTCTTGATGGACAATCTTTTCAATTGGGACAACTCGGTCCTGAAAAATTCATTCATTCATTCATTAAAATTTCATGTCATTTTTTTTTGGAATTTTGGATAGGAAATTGAAAATATTTTGTACCTTGTAGACAATTTTTTCTTGGACAATTGGAACTTGGATTTGAACTGGGACTTCGACAATTTTCTCCTTGTACACAATTTGAGGTTCACACTTTTCAATCACGGGATGACTTGGTTGGGCTGTGAGGAATCCGGCTTCACTCACACCAGCCATCATGGCGACGGCCAAGGCGACAAAAGCAATTGGATTCATCCTACTGATTTTTTTCTGTCTATTTAAATAAAAATTTTGAAAAATCAATGTTAATTCATGGAAATTTTTTTGAAATCAGTCAAAAATTAAAAAACACACATCCATTCAAAATTTATCAATCTATCCATTTAACAGGTAAAATTTAAATGTATTTGTATATTAGGTTGATCTACCTGACTGTGGTAATAGATTGACGAACTGTACGGGAATGGATATCTTTTTGACCATTCCCATGCCTTTTATACCAAATGGAATCAAACACATTTTTTGTATTAAAATACTTCACTTCAGTTTATTCATTGCATTTCTTATTTGATTAGGTATGCACTTGTACAATCAATAATCATAATAAATGCGCGTAATATTCATGTTATACGTGTATGGTCTACGTACTGTAAAAATATACGATACAAATATGATGGAGTGGACAGTTAAAAAAATTAGTTACCACAGTCGCCAGTACCTTAAATTACGCTTTTGTCAGAAGTCAGAAGTGGCAAAAGCAAACTGTAAATGCGTGGAGAAGTAAACGACAAAAAACGCTCCAATGACTGTGATCCAGTTTTATTTTTTTTACTTTTAGTTTTGGCTTTTGCCATTCTCCTTCTCTTTCTTTAGAGGGATTTGAGAATTGAAGTGCAAGAAAAATGCTGTGGAAGACCTCCAGAAAATTCAAATTGCTTCCTTAACAAATAGGTGCAAGCTCAACACATGTATGTACCTGATTTTTATAATTAGTTGTTACCATTCACTCGTGTATTTTTTGTATTTCATGAAGTGTGTAGCGTGTAGTGCGTAACCCCCAATAAAGAAAGAAAAAGCTGTGGGTGTTTTTGGATTGTTGATGAATTAATTCTCTCATACTCTGGATTGTTGCAGAAAATTCGAATACAGTTACAATATTATGTTACATTAAAAAATTAGCTGTTGCATCAGTAATTATTCAGTATTCACTATTCAGTATGATGTGTAAAAGGTAAAATGCAACGTGAAAATGATGGATGATGGAGTCAAAAAATGAAGCGTAATATCAAATGTAAAGAATGTACGTTTGTTTACAGAATGTCAATTCCGTCATAATTCCAGTTATCTTAATCTACTCAATCAGAAATCAGCTCAATCACAAATCAGCTCAACATCAATATTCAAATTTCACATCAATCCCAATGTCGACCAGGAGGAAGAATTCCAAGAAAAACTGATAAAAAATAGAGCAGAATCATATCACGTATCAGCTGGGAAAAAAGAAGAAGGAGCAAGTAGATTATTGAATTTAGATTTGGACTGGTGAATTTGTGAGCTTGATTGATAAATATATATACAGTAGTCCCTCGATTATATCAATCAATGCGTTCCAAAAAAGTTGATATAATCGAAAATTGATATAATCGAGGGAGAGAGAAATAGTCATCCTCGATGTCCACGAAATTCAAATTTTTAAGCACGTGACTAACAC
>JAQGBH010005901.1:0-13419 GCA_034698265.1 Sminthurinus aureus | reverse complement strand
TTTTAACTAGTCAGCGCCCTCTAGCGGGAAAATTTTCAAACTAGTGGACAAGTTTATTATGTGCAGAATTCTTATACACTGCTTCGCATCGGGAGCCTAAAGCATTTATGCTTTGTAGGCGATATAAAATCGTCACGAAGTGAGGATTTTTAACTTTATTTTGTCTTGTGCTCTGCTGTACTTATTCCGTCACGACAGTTTTCCAGCTAACTTTTACTCTGTCGCCTCCTCCTTTTCCTCGCATTCAGGATTTTTGTTACAAAATAGGTCATACTGAACATATTGCGCATATTTTCACGCTCACTCTCTCTTTAATTCATGTAATTTCGAAATTTTCGAAATTATTAAGGTTTCTTGCAGCAGTTTCTTACTTTTCACCCATATATTTTTATGCATATGTTAGAAAATTCAGGCATGTTTTTTTCATTTTCATCATTACGCCAACTGTAAACTGCCTTGTGTTTTGTTTACCTACTTTACTAAAATTTTGAAAGTGCAAAATCCAAATCCAAACCCCAATACGAATGATTCTCAATTCTTGATGTGCTTGCACACTGATTGATTAAAATTACTCCTATTTGTTCAAGGACATCCCGCATGCTTCTTTTGAAACTAATAATACACTTTCAGTAGATAAGCACGCAGAAATAATTGGAAATGAGAAAGGTAGAGGTAGAGGAGAACGAAAAGTAAATTGTAAATTCGGATTGAAAACCTCCTCCTTCTGATTTCTGATCAATGCCACATACTATCAACCATCAACCACAGAGAAGTTTTTCAGTTTTCATTTCAAAAACTGGAGTATACACACAAGTGTAAAATCGTGAGGTTTTATCTTCAATGTGTGTTGATTTGCTCACCTTCAAAGGGAAAAGGGAACCTCTAGTCTTGAGTCTTGAGGTAAATTCAAGTGGAGGACTGTACTAAATTGAAAGTGAAGAAGTGTGCATTAAAAAGTGTGCGGACTTTGGGGGACTCTTCTCCTTTCTCGTTTCTTTTCTATACCGATTCTCAGTCCTCAATTCTCAGTTCTCTGTGAAAGATGAAAGAGGTAAAGAGACGCGTTAACGAAGTTCAGGTCTGGAGTTTGGAGTCTAGAGTCCACAAGTTGGTCCTACAAAAGAAGACAGCCTGATGGAAAAGAAGAAAATGTTATCTTCAACCTTCAACACTCAAGTACTCTGAGCACTGAACATTGAGTTGTGAAGAAGGGAGTCACGAGGTTGCTTTACAAAATACAGCATACAACCAGCGACCAATCAAACGAACTAAAAATACATGGTATAGCAAACAGTGATGTAAACGTTGTGAGAGACATGAGGAGGGAAGAAAGTCAAGAAATAATTACACAAGAAACTAAATTGAAGAAAGAAAAAGAAACAAAATTTTCCCCTCTCATGAGCAGCAATTTCCAAGTAGGATTGCTTAAGCACTAATATATGTAATATGTAATGTACTTACGTCGCAAACTTCAATGTCGAATCTTCTCTGTATCTATATTCTACATTCTACATTCTACAAGTACAGATATTTGTATTACATGAAGTTTTTTTCCCTCGTGTAATTCATGTCATGAACACGCAGAGCTCTTGCCTATATTAAAATTTGCTTCAACTCCTTACATTAAGAACTAAGAACATACTTATCCCTGCTACGTGTTACACTGTGGAAGTGGAAGGGGAAAGGGAAATACGGCAACGAAAAGGAAAAGGAAAAGAGAATGAGTGTGCAAAAAAACATGAGCGAAAATTTAGCAGTATTTATCCATATGCAACCGAACTGAGCCGAATTCCTGCTCAGAGCTTCAGACCTGCACATGACCGTAACTTCAATGAAAATGAAACTGAAACCGAAACGGAATTCTGTGAACTGTGCAGAGGCGCTAACGTACCTACAGAAGGGACAAGAGAAAAACGAAGGAGAGCTAGGAACGTGGGCGTTCAAGAACATTCAACATCCAAAAGGCCCAAGACTCAAGAGGACCAGAATGAAAAGCTGAAGAAAGAAAGGAAGAAAGAAACAAGAACGTTCTGTTTTATACACATCTATTAATGTTGCTACTTCATATTACTTACGTCTTGCGTCTCACAAAATAAGATGTAACATTTTACTCCTGCTTATACATGTTACACTTTACCTTACTATATGTACATTGTACAGTGTACACTGTACACTGTACACAGCTGAGAACCGAGAGGATGGATGCTGATATGAATGTGCGTCGTATGTCCTATGAAATTCAAATGAAGCTCAAATTGTGAGTTGAGAATTGAACCGAACATTTTCTCAGGAGTCTTTCAATTCTCTACTCAATTCTTTTATGTGAAGACGTTGAAACAGAAATGGTAGGGAAATTCATGCCAATTTAAGTGCAAACACAATAAAGTCAACTATTACATTATAATTTTTGCATGAATTATATAACTCGAATGTGTCTAGTACCTAGTGCCTCTACATTCAAATATTTCTCTCGTACATACAAAATACAAAATACAAAAGAAATGTCAGGGTGTCCTGAATAGCGAGGAAACCAAAAGAAGTACAACTTTCGTGCAAATGAATAAATTTTAATATCACATTTTCCTTTTTGCTTTCCTACAAATTTTTTGTCTTTTCATCTTTGCTCTTTGGTTCCTTTCTATTTTCTATTTTTTGGTTTCTCAAGTCTCAATTTTCAAGGTTTCTGTACCTTGGGATCTTTCATGTACAGATATTCACCGTATTCATAAAAAAATAGTCAGCATCCCACAGGAACATGACTTCATGAATAGAATTTCTTACCATTTACCTTTGCTATTTAAATGTATTCATGTAGAATTGAATGACATGACAAGTCGTCCTACATCCTACACACATCATTCAAATCATGTGAACGGTTCTTGAATTCGATTGAAATTTTACGGAACGTTACATTTACAAACGCCTTATTTTTATGTCTGTAAATGACGACAAATCAATTGAGAATTGAGATAACTTTAATAAAAAACTAAAATAAGATTTAGCAGTAAGCGACGTAGAGTTTTCTGTTCTATTTTTCGGTCGATTAAAGTTCAAGATCATTATCATGTGAAATGTGAAGCATGAAAGGACAAAGAGTCATAATTCATAATTCATAATAATATGTGGCGCGACACACAGAAACATGTGCCATGTAACAAAGAATTATTGTTTGCGATTTTCCATACAGACAAAATGTGACTTGTGAATAATTAATTATATTCTTTGATTTCAACAGGTATACGAATGTTGGATCAACCTTACATGACTGACTTGATTGAAGCCAACTCTATGGGGCATGAACCTAATTTAATAGATATTTATTCAGCTTCTTGGGGTGAGTCTTTATAACTGGTATTTAGTACGATAAAAGACATGAAATCTTTTAGCTCTGACCAAAATATATCGTAGGTCATAAAGTCGAATTTTTTCTAATGCTTGAATGAATTTTTTTCTTTTCTGTGTTTAGGTCCTACTGATGACGGTAATAAAAATACAAAACTTCTTCCGTTTCTACATAATAAAATATCGACAATGCTTATAAAAAATAAAATGACTTGTTGAATCCTCTGCCTTTGAATGGTAAGAAGAATGTGATGATGGTTTTTTTTATCTTGTAGGTAAAACGGTGGATGGTCCAAGAAATGCAACTATGCGAGCCATAGTACGAGGTGTTAACGAGGTGCGAGTTCTTTATATTTTTTTGCTGACCTTACCCTCGTAAACATTATAAGCTCGGAGTTTTGTAGTGTTTCCCACTTTTTATGTCATTCTTGAATATTGCCAAAGTTTTATTTGCTCGCCAAGTTTATTCTCATGCCCCTTTCATTTATTTGCCTGGTTATATCGCATTGTTGGAAAAATTCCAAGATTTTGTTTGACAGAGATTTCCATTCATTTCAGCTAAACCCATTTGATCACTTTAATTCGTTTCTTTTTTCTCTCTTATTTTATATTGAAAAGGCAATAGAGCCTAGAGCTCAGTGGTAATGGATTTTTCTACTTTCCTATGCCTATGTTCAAAAGGCTTTTCCTCTCAATATTCTCTGTTCCCTTTCTTTCTTTCTTTCACATTTATACAACAAATAGTAAATTTTTGTGTTTGCCTTCCATTTCTAGTGTAAAATACTAGTACCACAATCATGTAAAAACATGATCACGATTATGAAGTATAGAAACTTCATTTCTTTCTTTTTACAAGAGTGCAAGATCAACAATAATGAGGACAATTAATTATTTTTTCCTATTCAGGGACGAAATGGCCTAGGTAACATTTATGTCTGGGCCTCTGGTGACGGAGGTGAAGATGATGACTGTAATTGTGATGGTTATGCTGCATCTATGTGGACCATCTCAATTAACTCGGCCATTAATGACGGGCAAAATGCACATTATGACGAGTCTTGCTCTTCAACATTGGCTTCCACTTTCAGCAATGGAGCTAAAGACCCCAACACCGGCGTGGTAAAACAATTTCTCATTATTATCAATACATTGTATATTACGTGTCAGTTTTGACGTTGTCCTACCTTAATAACTTTTCTCAGTACACGTAACACATTTTCTCATTATCATTGGTCTCGAATCTGGAATATCGATAGAGCGCTTAAAAATCTAAAGGTTTCTTGCGCTCTAAGATAAATCTTCTGGATATGTATGCGTATTATTTGTAGCTTCAATACTTCTACAGATTTTTCAACCGCCTCTTCTAATATTGAATACAAAAATGGTCTATTTTGCGAAGATAATGATTTCAACGACCACAGTCACGAATGTAAAAAATTACAAACAGCCGTCCAAAAAATACTCAAGGTTACATTTAGCGCGTGTTGCTCTTGTGTCATCGTACTCTCTCGTGTTCTTCTTCTATTAGTGGGCTTTTTCCGATTCAACGACTTTGTGCTCTATACATAAGGATATACATACGATATAATATGTAAGGTAGTAGTCACTGCAGGAGGTTCTGTTTATCCTGAGTTGGAGAGAAAAATACTGCTTTCCCCTGGTTTTGTTGACTGAAGGTTGTGTGTACACTGTACACTGTACAGAGTTTTGTGTACTTTGCAAGTATGACTATGTATTTTTAATTCAACAAAAATTGTGTAGATTATACGTACATTGTACAGTTATAAGTTATATGATATAATTAGAGAGTAGACAAAATTAACAGATGAAGAATTTCATAGAAAAAGATGAAAAAAAAAATATCTACAAAACTTTTAATTTACTAAAGCATCAAAATTGATGTAGGATGTAAAAGTATAAAAACAAACAAAAGTTAAAAGAAAATGAACATGACCCAGGAAAAATAAAATACTACAGCATTATAGCAAACTGAATAAACTTTAGTCCAAATCCAATGCACCTCTGACCTTTATAGATATATTTTCAATACATGATGTACAAGGTACAATGTACAATGTACTATGAACAGTGACGTTGTTACCCATGACAGAGATTGCGTGATAATGGGAAAACTGTTTTACATTCTCCTCCTGTTTTTTTTTCATCTGTTTACTTTATCCAAAGATCTGTGTCCATATGAAAATGTACAGAACAATAATACACATTATATAGTATGTTCGTTTTGTATTTGTATTTGTATTTTGCCGACTGATCATTTCATGTGTATGTTGTTGTTTTCTTTTAATTTAAAAGGCCACGACTGATTTGTATGGAAAATGCACGAAGAGTCATTCAGGAACTTCTGCAGCAGCCCCGGAGGCGGCTGGTGTTTTTGCGTTAGCCTTGGAAGCCAAGTAAGATATAATAAATACTTTCTCCACAAAGAAATTCCCTTGGGTTCCTTCAATGTATTTGCTATTTTCATTTCGTTGCTTTTATTTGTACAATCTTACTCCATTTATCTAGTTATTTATTTATTATTGTCATGAATGACATATGATTAAACACGTATACATTTATGTTGGCGTTTTCAATCTTTTATTTTTTTACATTATGATGTATTACCCATTACGATTCTCTTTTTTCATCATTGTCAACCATTCAATAATAATTATGATTACCAATAACCAATAATCGTTGAAAAATATGTGCAATGTATAATTTACAATATGTAGATGGCTATGGGACAAAATTTATAACTGTTTTTGTATTTTCTGATTCTGTTTTTCGTTTTTCACAAATTCATCGGATTTGTCTCTTTACAACTGAATCGTCGTTCTTCCGCGTTATAATTAACAACAAACAACAGTCCCCAACTTTCATGGAGAGATATTCAGCATTTAACTGTCCTAACATCAAAGAGAAATTCCTTATTTGATGCAAAGGGAAGGTTTCATTGGACAATGAATGGAGTTGGACTTGAATTTAATCATTTGTTTGGTTTCGGAGTTTTGGACGCCGGTGCGATGGTTGCTCTTTCTAAGGAGTGGAAAACAGTTCCTGCTCGTTATCATTGTGATGGAGGAAGCAATACTAAACACCAGTAAGTTACTATCTTTCATGAATGCTTTATACCGAAGATAAATATCAGAGATGTAGATTATTTAATGTTCGTTTGACAAAATGTTTTTTAGTTGAGCAAAACAATTCACACTCCTGTTTTTTATTTTTTTAAGTGATACATAGAATGAGTTAATGTCAACAACAGATTAGAAAAGTTACAAGAACGTTTTGACCGTAACTTTTAAACTATCAGTAATGAAGCTCACAAAATCATAGTGGTACTCATACGCACAATATATGAAAAGTATAAAGAATTTAAAACACAAAAAACAAGACGGTATGACTATACAGACAAAGTCTTTTGCAATCTTTTTTTTTATCGGTGAAAGTTATTTTCTCTTGTTTTTTGTGCAAGTTCTTATGATCTTATCAAGGTTATGAATGCAAAAATCGAAGTACACGTTTTTAAACTTGCTAGAACAATTGAAAATTTAGCACAGTATTAGGCATACAGAAATCATGATTCATGACAGAAAAACTCATACGTAATGCGTCTAGTCTCATCCATACATGTTCATTTCTCATTGTTTTTGAACTTGTTATTTCACCATGTACAATGTGCATAATATTCAGCAACTTTCTTCTTCCACTTTTTTCTAGGCCGATTCCAAATCATGGAGACTCTTTGGTCTTGAAGTTAGAGACACAAGCTTGTGTAGGGACAGAGACACAAGTTGACTATCTTGAGCATGTTCAAGCCGTCGTCACATTGAATGCAACAAGACGAGGAGACGTGCAAATTTTCCTTACTTCACCAATGGGCACCAGGTAAACCAAAAACTTTATGTAATCTTCTTTTTTTCTATTTTAAACTGTTCCCTACATCTAGATACTCGTTATCAATATTGTTATTCTTTATTCGTGCCACAAAAGCTCAAGCACATGTGTATACGTATTGAAATTTCAAGAATCTATGAACGCACAAAAATGAATTGAGTTACGATGTTGTGTGCTGTGTTGTAGGTGGTAAATGTTTTCTTCTAAAATATATAGGTTAATGCAGGTTTTGTACTTTTGTCACAAATGAAATGGGCATTTGCACACACAATTTCATTTTCTACCTTCTTGACACGGCGTGACGACAACCAAACACGCACATGAACAATTATCTTTCAATTTCTTGAAATGTTTCGTGTAAACAGTTCCTAAAATTAACCATATTAGGCGTATAATATAATAATATATTATGTGTGTTTCGTTGTTCCATATTGTTTCACCTAGACCCATTTCCGCCCATTTCGCATAAATGGGCGTAATTATCAAAATACGTATGGATGAGAAGAATAAAAACAACGAACATTCCAAAAGTAAAAATTTATTGTTTCATGTTCATGATGAATGAAAATGAAAGCAAAAAAGCAACTTTCAACAACTATAGTTAAATATTCTCATTTATCCTTTTGTTTTTACGACGGTTACAAAATATTATGAGGATTTTATGCTGGAAAAAAGAGTAAAACGAGGTAGCTAATGAAACTGACAAAAGTTTGTAAGTTTTTCTTCTACTTTTGTAGACAGTGCGGCAGAGACTGCTTTTTTATTTTAAACGTTCTCTTTCTTTCTCTCTCACGGAAAAAACTTGCCCGGAATCATCTTTGTTACTCGTGTAATGAGTAATGAGTATTGTTGGCTCTAATAGTATTAATATTTTATCGAGCATTCATGTGGTGTTTTTTATTTGTTTCATGATTATTGCTGTTTTGCCTTAGTTCAGTTCCAGCTGAATACAGATAAAGAGAGAAAGTGCAGATGTGACTAGAAATTTTCATTTCAGAAGTAATTACATGCTCACTTTGTACCATGTATATAGTTGTCTGACCTTCTTATAGATAGCGTATAAAAAAGGACAAAGGAAAAACTCTAGTTGTTCAATGTTCAATGTATCAACTGCAGATTCACATAATATACTTGTGTGTATTGTGTATACATGTCTAACGTCTATGTTTGAAATGGGTGATCTTCAGTCAACGTAGCAATTTGTCTTGGTGTCAAAGAAAGAACACTACATCAAAAACCATGAAAAGACATTAATCTTCTTAAAGTGTTACAAGTTGTGACTCACAACGTTGATAGCTCAATTCCGTTCAATACCAAAACCAAAATTTTAAGTCCCGTGTGCATTTTCAATACATGTTTCAATGTTCTTCGTTACTTCATTTTTATTGTGCTTGTGCTCTTTGACAATAAGACACATTAAGACTTTTCATTCTTCTGTGTCTAGTTTTTAGAATAGAGAATACATTTTTATGCTAAATAGTGTGAACTAAATATCCTATAAAAACGTATGCCGTACTCCTGCTAAGTAAAGTTTTTTGTCTGATGATTGTTTTTAATAGGTCAATGATCTTGAGTCGAAGGCCAAATGATGACGATCGTCACGATGGATTTGTGAAGGTACATATATATTATTGTATAGGGTTATCTGTTTTTGATTCTACATATTCTATATTGCAATTTGCAATTATGTGCTACTTTTGAGTCATGTCTTGGACATAAACTGTGTTACGCTTCTCTCGGTTCAGATTCTAGAAAAATGAAATGTAATCTTATGCACTGTGTAAACTTTTCTTTTGTGAAGTGGCCATTCATGACAACACATACATTTGGAGAAAATCCACGAGGAACATGGACTTTAGAGGTATATTTTTTTGTCCATTTAAATATTTTTGAATGTATACACAAAATAGTATTTCATCCTAATGAAAAACACTCATATTTCAATTCAGTGGAATACAGAGATAATGATACGGGGAAATTTGTTTATAGGTTCGTTTTGCAAGTGAAATTCCACAGTCTGGTTGGTTGAAAGAATGGGGTTTGATGCTACATGGAACAAGAGAGGCTCCATACACCGATCTACCAGTTCGCGACCCGCATTCAAAACTAGCAGTTGTAAAGAAGGCTCACGAAGACCGCAAAAAAGCTTGAAACTCTAGTGACTAATTTTATTTTTATCATAATGATTATGACTGTCTTTACAATTTCAATACACAATTTTTAACTTTCTCCTTTGGATTCATCTTTTTTTCTTTGTTTACTACTTTCTTAATTTAATAATTTACATTTATTTACATTGCACTCCTTTTGTTGTAAACAATTTCATATACTTCTACTTACGTCTTTTTTCATCAAAATAGTACGTACTACGTACAGTGCATTATGTTTCAAGCACAATATAGATATTTCCGTTTTTATGTATAAGCACATGTATGATTTTCTATTCGGTTTGTATTGAAATACATTTGTTACTATATGATTATGAAGAAATACTATAATATATTATGGTAAACAGCAGTCTATGAAGTACTACGCGTTACTTTTATCGTATAATATATGGTCCTTTAAAAAACAAGACATTTTAACAACAACAAAATGTACAAAAGTGTACAGCAGCAAAACAGCAAAAATACACTATTGAATTATATGGATGGAAAGAATGATACAACAACAAATAATATAGGTAAAAAAACACAAAGTAGGTATTAGTAAAATGTAAGACACGTGTATATATACATAGAAATTCAATATGTATTAATTACAAATTACAAAGTATGATTTTACCAATTTTTAATTATTTTTTAATTATAATAATTATTGTCACAATACCTCGTCCTTTTTCATTCTCTTCATTTAGTTTGTAAAAAAAACACTAGCGTGTGAGACAGAATATCAAATTGAATTCTAATGATAATTTCAGTGTAATATATCAAGTATTGTAGATCTAAAATAAAAGATGTTTGTATACTCTATTATGGTTATAAATTAGTTGATCATTTTTTAGTTAACAAATAATTATGTTTGGAGTTTGGATTGAAAATTATACAAAATGTTTTAGGACACTGAATGTAAGACACTGATACTGCTGAATGTGATACATTTTAACTTGTCATACAAAATTCTGTTTAAATGTTTTTAAGTAAGTAATAGAGTACTTACGGGGAAGAAAAAGGTGTAAAAGGTATATATATATTATTGTATAGGGTTATCTGTTTTTGATTCTACATATTCTATATTGCAATTTGAAATTATGTGCTACTTTTGAGTCATGTCTTGGACATAAACTGTGTTACGCTTCTCTCGGTTCAGATTCTAGAAAAATGAAATGTAATCTTATGCACTGTGTAAACTTTTCTTTTGGGGCTTGGGTTAAAAATTAAAAAAACATTGCAACTTGCATATTAGAACTTATAGACCTCTGGTTTTTGCAAATTTTTTCAGCTATTTATTGAAATGCTCCTGGAAAAACAGAATATAGGGAAGGAAATGGGCAGCATGACTACTATAAAATCTTCTGCAACCTATATACGTGAAAGTTGGAGTAGGGAAGGCATTTGAAACATATATAATATAGAGAAGTTTCGAAATAAAAAATATGTTATATAGGTAATACATAATATACTATGAAACTATTGGGTGAAAGCGAGAAACTATATTATATATATATATATAGATATATTATTATACATATTGATAAGTACGTATACTAACCTACAACGTGTACATATGAATGACAGTAAGGCTATTTTTTATTGAGGATAATTAAAAATGTACATATAACAAATTATATTCCATAGACATAGATATAAACGTACTTATATATATTATGTATATAGTGCAAAATGTAAAATATAGGAATTAAATTATTATATTTGCCTACAAAAAGTACTATCATTCCTTTGGTGAAAACTAATCTGCTCCTTTTGGTATGATACAATCAAGCCATAAACTTGTACCTAATCCATCAACCTACAAAAAAAATCACCGAATCCGGAAAATATTATAATCTAACAAGCAAATTATTATTATGATCTATAACTCTATAACAGTGGAATTGTTACAAATTAAATGTCAAAAATTAAAATACTGTACGTAATAATTTGTTACCCTTTTACCAAATGCGAAACACACACACACACACATGTTATGTTTTATTGTCACATCATGTGTAGGTATATTACATTATATACTATACTTATAGGCTTAAGACTTATCATTAGTACGCATAAAAATTGAAAAACTGTAATATCTTTACCAATGTACCTTGATCGTTCGACAAAATTACATATATATATACACACATAAACGTATTTGAAAACGAGTAAATGAGAAGAAAGTGTATTATATCTTACTTTGTAACCGTATAATCTAATCAGTTATTATTAGTAGAACGTTGTCGAGTCTACAAATACTATTACGACTAAAAATTTAGAGTTCTATAACAATCATATGATTAACAGTTATTTAGTAGTAGAAACTATTATATAATAACAAACGAGTATTTGATGCGACTAAGAAGAATACTAGAAAAATCACGAAAAATCCTCTACGTATGAAACTCCACTAGGCGTACAAAAGTATAATGTCATACATTGTTTTATACACTATATATGACATTTAGGTGCTATTTAAAACTAGATAGACATATTTAGAGTTATAGGTATGTACCATAAAAATATAATGTAATACACATGAAAAATATATTTGTTATTATTATTATTATTATATTATACAGTTGGTGATCCTTACTATATTATAGTTATATTAGACATATAGATATATATTATATTATATCAGTTATTGTTGTGTCAATCTTGTTGTCCATGTATGTGTATTATAAAAATATTTGTTGTAAAAACTTTCTCTGGGTCAAGAGAAAGTATGTTTTTATTTTCTCACTCGTTATATATTATTAACTGAAAGTCATATTTACTGTTTAAATATATTTATTGAGTATGTAAACATAATGATATATTGAATTGTATATTCTTTGATAATTAGTTCTAGAACATATTGTACATGTCAACGTATTTTATTATTTTGTAATGATATAAAACGAGAAAAAACCTTTCGACCCAAAGAAAAACTATTATAGATGCATTATTATATATGAATGGAAAAGAGAAAGTATAAAATTCTTACATATGTACATTCAAACAAATTATATATATATATATATATATAAATATATATATGTAACTTTGGATTTTCTCAAATAGCTATTGTGCAAAAAATAACAAACCTATATAGTATATGCTTATCCATATATAACCCACGAATGTGTATAAAAAATATACCATTGTTACAGAGAGTCTGCAAAAAAATTGATACACAAATATATACATTTAAGACAGATTTTGACTTTTAAAATTTTTATTTTCTAAGAAAAAAGCCAATATACTGTTGTTACTTCTACAAAACATTACATATAATTGAATTTTTTTTAAATGTTGTATTTATATTTTGTAAATATATATATGTATATATATCTAATATATATATATTGTATTGATAGTCTAGAAACATATTATGTTATGATTCTTATAATATTATTATTAACTACATATATGTAGAATGCGTGTACAACAAACCATAACAAACAACCTACAATCCATACGTGTTATAAATAAAACTGTAAATTTTCAATGTTATTCTAAAAAATTAGATGAATGCTTTAACTAGTTACAGCTGAGAAAGGGAAACATATTATATTATCATAATACATACATAGTTTGAATCACAACAACACCAATCACAACACCTCTTCGACATGTACATACACACTAACAGACTTTTACATTAGCATATATGTGTATAAGGTCGTGAATATGCTTAGTAGTTATAGCAGTCTAGTACAAATATTGGAAAAGACGCCCAAAATCTCATGATAAATTTATAAAAGTTGGGTATATCTTCACTATAATATGCCACATTGTGGGGGGTTTAGAGTGGAGACAAGTAATTTGATTGTTGTTTTAGCTAAAGTTTTACGAACAGGCTCAATATTATGAGTTTCCAGTTTTATGAACTATAATGTAAAGTATAGGAACTTATAAGTGGAACTACTTTGCACACCATGTATTTCTAAGATTTTGAAATTTTTTTGGCATGTAGTATTTTTTTCTGAAAAAGGTGGTTTATGAACTTTAATTATGGAAAATTTCAAGTTTATAAGTT